>JARYGA010014966.1:0-43059 GCA_030545235.1 Helianthus tuberosus
ATTTATAAGTCTCATTTTTCTTTTGTCAAATTCTCATTTGCATGATGACAAAAGTTGTGAAAATGTAAGGTATCATCTAGTTTCATTTTAGTAATGTTTCAATCCAGATATTTAGAACAAATAAGATGAGAGTTTAAGGTAAGTGTGACTTTATGTTGACTATGCAAACCTCACAACCTTCATAACATTGCTTAATTAATGATACTGTACTCTGATTAATAATCAGAATATAATGTATCGAAAAGCTTTGTTAGAAGACTGCTTATTATGGTTCTTATAGCGTTAACAATTTATTTTGTCACTAACTCTCATGTTAGTTATTTGTTGACTTCTGGTAAGGAAAACTATGGAACTAGAGTCAACTAATCATGTGTTAATAGGAATATTAAAGAATTATCAGACTTAAATATCATTAATAAGTGACTATCTAATTAATTTACCCAACTGTTCTTTAGAATAATGGATAGTCTCGTTGCTTATGTCTAGTCTAATGACATAATTATGCAGTGAGATTTTCCCTTGAAGAACCTTAATGTTGGAATTAGCACTTGTAATTTGTCTATGGACCTTAGAACAATCCTCTTTTAAACTATTAGTGGTTGTAAGGTGAATAACAACTTATTTTCCAGCTTTAAACATTTACTTCTTTGTACATATGTTGCTTATCAACACACTCGTTATACTTTAGTATTTTGAGTGTTGTAGTTGATTTTATAATGCATCAAATTGTACAAGTGAAAATCTTAGTATGTAATGTACTGGAAAGAATGTACTTATTTCCATGCGTAAGCCCTTAACGTTATGGGTCATGGTTTTGTACATTATAATGTATTCACATATACCACTTAACTTTATAGTTTAGAGTTTCAAATTAAGGCATGCATCTTAGGAGTTCTAGTGATTATTCCATAATTATAGATTAGTCTTAGGAAAGACTTAATCTGGAATAACTTTAGTGATAGCATTTACGTTAGAGAGTTCTTGATTATCATAAGAGACATCATGTTCGATTTATCCTATTCATCATGCTCTAACTTTCTTCTTTATAATCTTTATCAGAAGAGAGCAATAGGATTATCGTGTCTTAGGAAATAATCAAGGATTTAATTTAAGAGCTAATTCTTATAGAAACTGTAAATAAAGCAAACATTTTAGGTTTAAAAAAAATTAGAGTGGATGAGATATAGACTAATAGAAGAAAATTACAGTGAGTAAAATTATGGGTACTAAGAATAAGGCAGACGAAATGATCATAAAAACTTAATTAAGGATCATTAATCTAAGGATCATTATGTGAAGAGATTGTGATATGTCTATTACTAACATCAAAATAATAGACTTAGCTAAAAAATTCTACTTAAATGAAGACAAAACAGCTTTGGCCAGAAGTGTAATCATTTAAGCATATGTGCAAAGTGGTTGTAACAAATCAGCTTTGGCCAGAATTGAAACAATCACTTTAGTTATGCACTTGTTGAGTATGCCATCTATGAATGAATTAAATCAGCTTTGGCCAGAAATTAAGACATTCATGCTTATGATGCATACACAACATAGCTTTCGTAATACTTGAATGATAAGTAGATGTATCAAGTCAGCTTTGGCCAGAAATGATATATCAGAAGCTCATTCAAGTTAAGCTATTTTGGTTTTGTAAAACATTATGTGATCCTTGTTAATTAGCTAAGTAATTACAAAACCAATTATTTAATAGCAAACCACCTGTTAGCGCGGATCGAAGTAATTACAAAACCAAAAATTTTTAGGTCACATTAAACAGCTTAAAGAAATAATGAGGTTTCGAGTCTTGTGCGATCAGTAATGCACAAGTCTTATGCGATTAATAAGGCCCAAGTAGACTTGTGCGATCCATAAAGCCCAAGTAGACTTGTGCGATTAATAAGGCCCAAATAAGCTTGTGCGATCCATAAGGCCCAAGTAAACTTGTGCGATCCATAAGGCCCAAGTAAACTTGTGCGATCCATAATGCCTTGTGCGATCCATTATGCCTTGTGCGATCAAATCCTTTTTTTTTTTTTTCGATCTGATCTTGTGCGAATCTTAAGGGTCTTGTGCGATTTGTACAATAATGATCTCGAATCCTCTGTATAATAGCTGTTTGTTGTGATAACTTAACTAAAATTCGAAAAATATGAATTGAGATATAGTTTCCAATTATTAACATTGATCTATTTTTATCACTAAATTTCGAAATCATAATCTGTTTATCATTTAACAGATTTCGAAAATAACTTAATGGACAAGATTAGATCAAAATTAGGGAAACATCTAACAATTCAAATCACATTCCAAATCATAAAGGAAAAATTCGAATTTCTCATAAGAACATAAGAACATTATGAACCCTAAAAACATAAAACATAAATTCTGGAACCCGAAACCTGAATTTTAATAGTTTTTTTTTCTAAACAGATTTCGGTTAAAACATAACCCAGATGAATTTTAACCCAGATTTCAGTTAAAACATAAAGCATATAATTAATTCAGATTTCGAAATTAATGATTTCGGTCTAAGACCCAAAATCGGCTGTTCATAAGATTATTCAAAGAAAAAATTCCGTTTTCCAAGTTTCAATCCCAGAATTATGGATACGAAAACAGAACCGACTAATCAACATATGCTCTGATACCACATGTTGGTTCAGTTCTGTTTTGAACATAAAGGAAAACATGAAAACATACCTTTGGTTGCATCAGCACAGGTTAGCAGAGAATCCATTAAGGGTTGACATGATTGTCATCTTGGTCTGGTTCCTCCTTAGGGTGCTGACTGATGATGGTGCCTTAGAAAAACCGATAAGGGAATCGGTATGGAGATAGAGGTCGAAATTATGATGTTATGTGTTATTAGGGTTGTGTCTAATGTGTAACTGTCTAACCCTTTAACCTCCACATAATTCTCCTTATATAAGCACCCAGGAGGAAACCCTAATTAGTTAATAAGGGTAATATGGTCCATCAACAATTACCAACTAATTATTTAATAGGATTGTTATATATTTTGATCTATATAATGTAAATGATTATAATGGCTACAGATTAAATATTAATACGTAATATATTTAATCTTACATACACATGTATCAATAGGGTTTTCTAAGTCACTAAAATGTGTTAATACATCATAATGAAGATAAGCACCTATGCTTTGTTTTGTGAGGAATGTTTGTGTTTGGATCTGCATATTACATAACATATACTACTTACCCACTAAAATAAAGATTTTAAGATCATTTTGGAAGAATAATACATATGCTAAGAAGAAAACACAGGATCATTATGCACTTTCGAAAGATAAACACCAATCACCTGAAGAGTTACGAGATTTGGAATGGGAATTATGATATTATCTTAGTATTTATTTGTAAATCTCAGTTGCTCTTGTTTTTTCTTTCTCGAACGCATCAAATCTACACCCTTGATATTAAAATTTCACGGGTGAAATATTGCATTGATGCAGCAGCTTCATGCATTGACAAAGGTACAGTTTTGTGGTCTTTTTAACATCTTTTCTCTAGGTTTCCACCACTTTGTTTAATCATAGCTGTCAAGGCCCAAAGGGTGAGCCTTGGGTTAAAAAGCGAGGGCTTTTTAGGCGAGGCGTATAGTATAAAAATACAATTTTTAGGGGGTTTACACATGTTTTAGGCTTCTTTGGGGCTAGTTTAGCCGTTTAGGTTGATTCCAGGCGTGTTTCGGGTTGGTATAATTGTTTTAGACCTGTTCAGACGACTTTTGGCTGGAACTTGGTCTGAAAAATGCACATGAAGGCCTGAAATGCTTTTGAAACGAAGCGAGAAGGCTACATTGGGCCTGAGAAGTGGGCATAGGCGTGCGCCTGGGTGAGCCTTGACCTTGACAACATATTAGTAATCCCAGTAAATGTATAAAGTAAAGATCACGGGACAACACGTATGTTTAGCAAATAGCAAATTACCCAATAAATATGTATGTGTGTTCTTTTTTATCTTATGCTACATACACTTTAAGCTATGCTGCATCTGTCATCCAATAAATATGTATGTGTGTTCTTTTTTATGTTATGCTACACTTTAAGCTATACTACATCTGTCATATTTAGCTCATTGTTTTGGGCCTTCAGCTAATAGCTCCAAGCAAGCTAGCAGTCCTAGATCTAGCTGTCGGTTTGATGGAAAACATGTTCTTTAATTACTTGACATATTATCATATTTTAATGGAAAACATGACTTTTTTTGTATCATTTAATGTATAATAATTGTGTTTCGTAGTTTGGCTTTCTTAAGTTTTTAAACTGTCACTTTTATTTACTCTTTGCTAGGTGGATCAACCATTCATGTAGTTTTATTACTGGATTTCTGTCATCATTTGTCATCGGAAGCTGATCCTGAGAATTGAACTTTGACTACTGGTCTTCTGTTTGTATTGTGCACACCAACTGTTCGACGTTTTGCTCCAAAGAGCTTCTTAACCAATTATGAGAATTTTTTCACAACCATCGCTTCTTCTGCTACGACACTTAACATCTCCCGTACATAACAGAGTTTGTGACAACAACTCATTCGGTAAATTAACCTTCATGTGGTTTCAAATCATGCACAAAAACAGCGGAGGAACACGACCTAAAAAGAAAGCAAAAAAAACTGAATTTTTTTCGGTGAAAGATGTACGCGGGACCCTAACTTGAACTGGGTAATTGGGATTCTTCGCTAGCGGTAACAGCCCGCGAAGAAACACATATGAATTCAAGAATGTTGGACACTTCTGGGACTGCAAAACGGGCCCGTATTTCAAAAGATGGAAACTTTCCAGGCCCGTTTACGTTTCGGTTGAAATTCCCAGTTGGGTTTAGGCCGAACATGAATTATCTTCAAGAACTTGAGAAATGGCAGAAAATGGATTTTCCGTCGCCTTATTTGAATGCAAGAAGATTTGAGGTGTCGGCTTGGTTTAAAAAAGCGCGAAGCGCTCCGAAGCGTTTTGGTTCCAAAAGCTTTAAGCGAAGCTTCAAGCGCGAAGCGAGAGCTTCACGTATACGAAGCGCTCAAAATTAAATATATATATATATATATATATAGGGGAAGGATCCACTAAAAAGTAGATTTTGCCTAAGTAGCCTAAGAAGGATTGTGATGATGACATGTGGCACTCCTAATAAGTAGGAATGAAGGGCATTTTGGTCCTTATAAATAGGAGTGAAAATGACATGTGGCACCCCTTTTGTTTTTAAAAAATATAAACAAAAAAAATCTAGTACAAAAAAATCTAACACAAAAAATCTAGCACAAAAAATGTAGTACAAAAAAATATAGCACAAAAAAATCTAGTACAAAGAAATATAGCACGAAAAAATTTGGCAAAAAATGTAGTACAAAAAAATCTAGCACAAAAAAATTGAGGAAAAAAAAATTTAAGACAAAAAAATTCAGCACAAAAAATTTAGCATAAAAATATAGTATAAAAATTTAGCACAAAAAATGTTATATAACATAGAAATACAACACATTTAAGTGGGTTTTTTTAGTCTTCATATTTTATATAGCAATATGGTACTCAAATTAAAGATAAAAAGACGCTCGATTTTACGGTGAAATTTTTATGAAAAAATAATGTCGTATAAAAAAGTTATGAACGTTTAAAAAATAAGGGTGAAATATGCATGTGACTTGCATGTGGAGAGAGAAAGTCCATAAATATGATTTTCCCAAGATACCCTTGCACTCCTCCTTTCTCCTACCCTTTCATCTTAACCATTGATTTGAAAAATGAATGGTTAAGATTCCTTCTTAGGCTACTTAGGCAAAATCCACTTTTTAGTGGATCCTTCCCCTATATATATATATATATATATATATATATTGTACACATCAATATGACCTATTCTACTTGTTAATCAATAACAAACACAAAAACATGATTAAAAAACACACTTAACACATAAAAAACATAGTTAAAACATAAATTAAAGTCGAAACACACTTAGGGTAAAGAAACAGGCCTCATTTAACACTATTTAAAGACTGTTGGGCTTAAAAAATGGCCCAAATGTGACCTGATTGGGCTGAAGCGTCGCTTCAAACCATCATCGCTTCGCGCTTAAAGCTCGCTTCACAGCGCTTCACGTAATGTAACGCTTCAGACCAAAAAAAGCGATGTTTCCAGCGCTTCACGCTTAAAGCGCTTTAAGCGCGCTTTTTTAAACACAGGGTGTCGGATCCTAAAGCTAGAAAGAGGGTGGTTGCAGTGCTTCATGAGCTTCTTAGTTTGACTATGGAGAAACGGCTGACTTCTGGTCAACTCGATGCATTTCATTCGGAACTGAGATTACCAGCCCGCTTGTTGCTTTGCTTAATTAAGCACCATGGTATGTTTTACATTACTAATAAGGGTGCGAAAAGTACTGTTTTTCTTAAAGAAGCTTATGATGGGTCAAGATTAGTTGATAAATGTCCGATTTTGACTTTTAGGGATAAGTTTGTAGCACTCACTGGTAGGAGAGATCTTGAACCAACTTCATGTACCACTCACTACATGACTATGAGATTGAAAAAAATGATTATAGAGGCTTTTTTTTTTTAATATTTATTTTTGAATCATATGGCTGTAGTTTGCCTTAGTTTCACACATATCAGATGCGATATTTGAATTCGATTCATAATGGGTTTGTCCACTGCTAAGCGCAGTTTCCTTCTAAACATTATTGAAAAAACTAAACTTTGCTAGTGTCTAATTGCCGCAAGAAAGGTTGAGATGATCCCACCTCTAGGTGTGTAAACAAGTAGGCTCAGGCTTGGCGCGTTATGTTTTTATGAAGCTCGAGCTTGGCTCAGTTTGAGCCTACTTATTTGAGCTCGAGCTCGGCTTGCGAGTACAACCCAAAGCTCGAGCTCGGCTCGCGAGTAAAACCCAAAGCTCGAGCTCGCTTCAACGTCGCTTAAACGAGCCAAAGCTCGGCTCGAGCTTAGCTCACCATTGTTATCATAATTATTGTTATATTATATTATATATTAAAAAATGAAAATTTTGTTTGGGCTCGTTTAGTCTTGTGAGCCTAAACGAGCTTTGTATTTCAGGCTCGAACTCGGGCTAACTCTATTTCACGCTCGGCTCGTACGAGCTTTTAACCGAGCCAATTACGAGTAGCTCTTGAGCCTCTGGGCTTGTTTACACCCCTACGGCCACCTCATTTGAACTCACTCCAACCCAAATTAACCCTAATGAAATTAAACAAGACAATCATCTTTTTATGATTTTTGTTTGTGTCTGCCTGTCTGGTCCGGCGGACCCAAGCCCAAAACATATTCGTGTACTGATAATCGCACAAGTCATATGTGTAGGGTAGGATTATAAACAAAAAAATGGAAGTCAATACCTCAAAGTTCAATATATTTTTAATTGAAAAGTGCAAGGAATTTTTTGAAGGTAGGTAGGTAGGTCAAGTCATTTTACTTTATTATTTAAAATACTTGCATGCAAAAGTTTTTTATTTTATAAACTCGAAATCATTTTTCAAACTTACACTAAATTGTACATTATATATACTTCTAATTTATAACATTTTTAGGCATTGAAAGTTGTACTTTTAGCTTATGAAGTTGTATTGTGGTTTATGACAAAACCATGTGCTATGGTGACTCACTTTTTAACACTTGTGTGTTTCAAATTTTGTCAGGCCACTCACATTTGTTTTGAAATAGGCATGGCAGTCTCTCTCATATTTTCTCTATCAACTCTCTTCAGCTTCTGTCCTTCTCTTTTCGATGACTGGAACCACTTGATTTTGCCGTCACCAATGCCGTTTGGAGGTCACCGGAGTAAAGGGAAGAGACGGTGGCGGTGATGCGGAGGAGCCGGAAACAAAGCTAATAAGGCGATTGTGGTGTGAGGATGATCGCGATTGTGATGGTGGTAGAAGAGAAAGGTTCTAGGTGAGACAAAAGGATTCATGTTTCTGAATCAAATATGAAAATAAAAAAAAGGTAGAAGTAAGAGATGCCTTGGTAGCCAATGACTACATCACCGGTGCCGCCGTCTGCGGTGGTGGTTTGTGGATGAGAAGGCCTTTACAGAAACTGCAGAGCATTTCTCACTATAATTGATCATGAAGAAAAAGGTGAACCAAAGTGACTGACCCAGATGGTTGTACAACAAGCTTTGATAGTTGCACATACAGATGCAAGTAGGAGAAGCAGTTGAAATAAAAATAATGGAAAGATATTATATGGTTTAAGGTCGCCACCACAGGGACGAAGCGTTTGATGAATTTTTTTTTGAACCGTAAATTTCATTACCAAAAATCAAAAGCTACAACCAGCAGTATCCTCTCAAACTGGGAACTTGAGCAAAGTTCTAGAAAGTAGAAACAACACATAATATTTTTGTTATTGTATTGGACGACGGACGTGACAACTAGCTAATTGGGGGACGTTGGGACACAGAACTCTTCAACGAAAATCAATCTTGAAATTAAATAATAACAATCTCTAGCGTTCAGTAGGAAATTTCTTTTTTTTTTTATTTGAACCTGACAAACACATCGTTTTCCTTTGGGGAGGGTACTCTGAGTAGTGGGTACCTCGTAGGACCTCGACCCGCCTACGCGGGTCATGTATGGATATGCAGGAAAGGGTGCTCCTAGATGTATGTAGGGGTTGTGTTTGTTCGCGAGAATGGATTCCTCGCCAAGTCAGTTTGGCGGGTGTGGACAAACTTGCGCGAATTCAGGTAACGGCTACAAGGGAGAAAGAAGAAGGAAAATGTACCCGACCGGGGATGGACGTATTGTTCACATTATCTCTTTATTATAATTTTCAAAAGAGGGGTATTTATTATTGTTTAGAAAAGGATCTTAACAATTTACAAAAATGATATTATATATTGTTTTGTAGGTTGTAGAATAATTTACAAAAAAGATATTATATGCTGTTTTGTAGGTTGTAGAAAATGTCCAATAAATAAATTTGTACTTAAAAAGTCTTAAAAGTATGTTAAATTTGTTCTTAAATTTAATTATTTATTTTTCTTGATGAATTTGTTCTTAAATTACTTATTTAGTTTTGTATTTATTATTCGAATTAGAAAGTGGGTCTCTTGGTTGTGTGGATCTGGCTCATGTATGATGTTAAGTTATTAACTAACCCATGCCCAGCTAAATTTGTAAGCCCCGAGCCGCAACGCGGCGGGGGGCGTACATCTAGTTGAATATAAACTACAATTTACGACTCCGGGCTTTGTGGCGAAACAGTTAAATCGAACAGCAAGTAGACGTAACAATGTTGAACCGCGCACATGATTGCGGCGTGTTAAATAGCAAAAAAGAACAAAATGTAAACATAGAAAAGAATAACTAACTTATGACCCACGCGTTGCGACAGGATTGTTAAACAAGAAAAAAAAAATGTTAAACCACACACACACATAGCGTGTCACTCGCAAAATTTATACTGAAACATAAACCATTGTTGTAAAAAAAGTGCATGTTAACTCGTATAAGTTAGACCAAAACGTAAAACATAAACAAGGATAACTAAGGCCGTGGGGTATGGTGGGGCGGGAGTTGGGTTTGGGTTGGGGCAAATGGTGACACGTGGAAGGGGAGCCCCCCCCCCCCCTCCTGGTTACGTGTAAGCGGGGTATGGCGGGGCGTGGGTTGGGCTTGGGTTAGGTGCACCGCGTGGCAGAGGTAATTAAAAAAAAATACCAAAAAATTTATAAAAATTCACACAACAATTTATAAAAAAACCTACAACTTCATTAAAATTTAAAACATTACATAGTTCTAAAAATTACAAAATAACAAACCTAAAGCGTTAAAAAAATTTCAAAAAGGTCGATCTTGTCGAACGCCTTTTTTTCCTTGCCTCGAAACTCTATATTAGCCACCGCCACCCGGTCCTTTGGGTGACTGCGTGGCGGTTCGGGAAGATGGGGGGACCGTTTGGGGGGATGGTTTGAATTTTAAAATTCAAAATTCAAAAACCCAACCGCCTGATGTGGCGGGTGACCAATGAAATTCAGCCAAGTAGCATGGCCTATCTGCCCCACGCCCGGCTTGAAAGCCAAGCCCCAAGGGCCACGCCCAAACCCAAGCCCACCCGGGGTGGTGGCTTGGGCGTTTTCCCCCAACCCACGCCCAAACCCCCGCCCCATACCCCATGGCCTAAGTCGACTCCCGCACAATGCGACGGCATTATTAAACCACAAAAAAAAATTTGCAAAAACATTGAACCACACATGTGTAGTGTGCTAACTTACAAAATTTAGACTGAAATGTAAAACATTATCGTAAAATAGAATAACTGAGTCTAAACAACGTATAAAGGAACTAAAAAAGTAAGAATAAAAAATATATATATGTGGGAAAGATTAGGGGCAAAACTAACAGAAATTTTGAATAGAGCTAGAAGCGGGGAGCAAAATAATGATAAGTTAGAAAGACTAGGAAGGAAACTGACACTTTTTAAACAATTAGGGGCAAAACCGTTAAAACGAACAAGACAGAAAGCAAAAGAGAAGTTAACTCTTTAACAAATTTCCTTTTGGTTAAGTCTCTTTTTGTAAAATTCACAAATCCAACACCCAAAAGATTTCTAACAAAACCCAAAATCCATGTTTAGAGGCCCTTAAATGTTTTTCCAATATAATACCTAAAGTAAAACTGAACATAAAAATATTTTCGTATTTATGCTATTTATCCTGCGTGCTTTTTACTACGTACAAGTTTCCTTTGTATCAACTTTTAGGTCGATCACACCTACTAAAACCTGTTTTGACCCTGAAAAAATATAAAGGGAGAGGGGGGCTATTGTTTGACGAGTTGAGGGTTAAGTGGGGTTGGGTTCTTTTGGAAATAAAGGTGAGTCGGAGGGTAGCCGTTTGGGGTTGGGCAAGGAGGTTTAGTATCATTAATAATCTAATTAAATAATTTAACTTAGCAAACCAAAATAATAGATACCAACAATAATAAACATTCACATATTATTTACCGCGGTTTAATCTGGTTACAAACGGTTCGGGTTCTAGGATCCGTTTTTAGACGGATGTTACACTATAACTGTGAGTTTTTGTTTTGCTTGCTTAATTTATTGGATATTTTTGTTAGAAAAAAAACTGAAGTCCATGTTTTTTTTTTTGAACGGCCAACGAATCCTCCAAATGGGCTACTTGCGAAATTCACCACATCGGGATACACTTGCCTCCGAACCGGGGAAAACCCCCACCTAGGGCGAAACCCGTGAACACTCGCCCCAAGGCACGACAGTGCGGTGAGGTAAAACTCGCTCAGTTCAAGGATCGAACTAGCGATCTCCACCTATTTGCCTAGTCTCCCATCATCACCAGGTGCCGCAGAAAAAAATGGAGAGGGCAGGAATCGAACCTGGGTCCCTTAGAACACCAAATCTCTCCCTTACTACTCCATCACCACCTCATTGGCACTTAAGTCCGTATTTAATGTTTGCATTTACTTATTTTGGTTAAACAATCAATATTAAAATGAAATACGGAAAACAAAATTTAATTAACTAAATAAAGGCTTTTGGGTCGTTTTATCATATTTTGAGATTGTGTTGCAGCATGATTCCTTCATTTCGTGTGTGTTTTCGGTTCTGGTCCATGGGCTTGTACAAGGATGCAAATGGCATCTTCGTGCAAGTAAACATAAATGTAGTGGATCCTTTGAAATCACAAAGCATGTCGGTCCACATACGTGTTTGCATCATAAGATTACTCAAGATAATCCAAATTAAGATGCAACCTTGATTGCTCAAGAAATCTAACATCTTATAAAAGAACACCTTTCTATTAGTATTGCCGCTTTAAGAGCCGAAATAATTGATAAATTTGGCTATACTCCTTCATACAAGAAGGGTTGAGTAGGAAAAGAGAAGGCAAATAAACAAGTCTTTAGGAATTGGGAAGAATCTTATACTATTTTACCAAAATTTCTACATGCACTACAAAAATTCAATCCAGGTACAGGTACTATCGTTGAATGGTGGCTTATGGGAAAGGCTTATGTAGATCAAGTAGAATTTAGACGTGTGTTTTGGGTATTTGATCCTTCTATCAACGGATTTAAGCATTATTGGCTTGTGATTAACATTGATGCCACACATTTGTATGGTAAGTATAAAGGCAAGAAGATGATTGCAATGGGAGTTGATGGTAATAATCAAATATTTATGCTTGCATTTGCAATTATGGAAGATGAATCTTACGCTAGTTGGAATTGATTTCTTTCTCATGTAAAGAAACATGTGGTGAACGATAGTGAAGGGTTATGTTTAATATCAGATCGTCATGCTGGAATCTTAAAGGTGGTTAATGAGTAAGGATCTCCTTGGTTAGAGGCACATTGTTTTCATAGGTATTGTTTATTAAATTTCATAGTAATGGTTTTAGTTTATTTTTCATGTCAATAATATCCATCATGTTGATTTTCCATAGGTACTGCTTAAGACATTTTATCAACAATTTTATTGATAAGTTCCGCAACTCAAAATTGAAAGCTTATCGTGCTAGGAGTCATAATCAAATATAGAAGTTCAACTCAATCATTGAAGAAATTGGACAATAAATCCACAAGCTCACAAGTGGCTCGAGGAACACACACTTGATAAATGGACACTTGCACATGACGGTGGAAAGTGATACGGGTTGCTCACTATGAATTTGTCAGAGATTTTTAATAGTGTACTTAAAGGTGTTCGTTTTTACCACTCACAACCTGTGTTCAACATACATTTTATAGATTGGTTCACTATTTTAGGAAGGCTCAAGTACTTTCTCAGGATCGAAGTTCTAAGATCTAAGCAAGGGATTTTTATATGTCAAAAGAAGTATATCCTCGATGTTCTAGCTAATAAAATATGGATGGTCGATTGCAAGCCAGTTGATACTCCAATGATTACTAACCAGAAACTTTACATCAAAGAAGGAGAAGAATTAGCAGACAGAGAAAGATATCAACGGTTGGTGGGTAAACTTATATATCTCTCACACACTCGACCAAACATTGCTTATGCAGTCGGGGTGGTTAGTCAATTTATGCACCAAACTCAAGTTGCTCATATGGACGCGATATCGAGGATTATGAGATATCTCAAAGGGACTGCGGGACATGGGGTTCTCTTCCAATCGAACAAACACCTAAAGGTCCAAGCGTATATTGATGCAGACTAGGCTGGAGATAAAGGAGATAGAAGATCAACATCGGGATACCTTACCTTGGTAGGAGGAAATCTAGTCACATGGAGGAGCAAGAAACAAAAAGTTGTTGCTTTATCTAGCGCTGATGCAGAATTCCGTGGAATCGCACGAGGTCTAGCAGAAGTTCTATGGATACGCAAACTCCTGAATGAAATCAGATTCCTTCAAACTGAAGCAAGTATGATCATGTGTGATAACAAAGCTACTATACAAATCTTTGAAAATCCCGTTCAACACGATCGTACAAAACATGTGGAAGTTGACAGACAATTCATTAAAGAAAAACTCATAGCAGGGGTTATAGAGCTTCCCTTCGTTAAATTAAAGGAACAATTAGCAGATATATTAACCAAGGCCATCAACGGGAGAATCTTTAATCAGTGTCTAAGCAAGTTAACTATTAGAAACCCCACTACTCAACTTGAGGGGGAGTATTAGAAGATATTCAAGGATCAGAAATCTTTCATCATTTCTGTGTGTGCTACCATCTTTCTCCGATGTTAAGGACCGTTAGTCCCATATCTTTTTCTTTCCCTTGATTATTTTGTTTCTTTTCTTATCAATTGTATCCCTCTATTTAGATAGGCTGGCCCCTTCTTTGTAATATACAGAAAAAACACAATCAATATCTAAAAACCTTTTCTTTCAATATTTCAATTGTTCACAATACTGGAATCTTAGAGGGGGTTAATGAGTAAGGATCTCCTTGGTTAGAGCCACACAGTTTTTATAGGTATTGTTTATTAAAATTTCATCATAATGGTTTTAGTTTATTTTTCATGTCAATAATATCCATCATTTTGATTTTCCATAGGTACTGCTTAAGGCATTTTATCAACGATTTTATTGATAAGTTCCGCAACTCAAAATTGAAAGCTTTAGCTTATCGTGTTGGGAGTCATAATCAAATAAGGAAGTTCAACTCAATCATGGAAGAAATTGGGACAATATATCCACAAGCTCACAAGTGGCTCAAGGAACACACACTTGATAAATGGACACTTGCATATGATGATGGAAAGCGATATGGCTTGCTCACTATGAATTTGATAGAGATTTTTAAAAGTGTACTTATTTTACCACTCACAACCTGTGTTCAACTTACATTTTATAGACCGGTTCCCTATTTTGATCTGAGACGTCCTATGGGATCTAATGCTCAAGCTAATGTGTATACTCCTCATGTTGCGGCAAAACAAGCAGCTTTAATGTCAAAAGCCGGTGCATATTCTTTGATATATTTTAACCTGCAGAAAGGAATATTTGAGGTGATAACTCAAAAGGGTAAAATGTTCAAGTAGTTAATTTGGAAGCAAAAACTTGCACGTGTGTTAAGTGGGAGATATTTAAGTATCCATGTTCGCATGTGTTGAATGCATGCGCTAAACTTTCTTTAAACACTTGGCAACATGTCAACAAATGCTACTCAATTGTGGATTACAGGCCTACTTGGGTCATCCGAGTTTTCCCCAATTCCTCATGAAGCATATTGGCCACACACATCATCTAATATAGAATTACGTCTCAATTCAGATCTAAAACGGGATAAAAAGGGTTGTCCTCGTTCAAGAAGGGTACAAAATGCAATGGACATCAAAGAAGTGAAAAAAACTAATCTTCGTGGAATTTGTAGAGAACCTGGTCATAATCGGGCATGATGTCCTAAGCCTAGAAGAATGGATGCCTAAGCCAATTGAGTTGTTTTGATATAGTATTTGATGTTGAGACCGCTAGCAAGTTGACTTTATTTCACATAATTCTTTTTAGAGTTAAATGTCATTTTAGTCCATGTGGTTTGGTCATTTTGTCAGTATAGTTAAAAGGTTTGAAACGTTGCTATTTTAGTCCAAATAGTTTCAAATGTTTCCATTCTAGTCCACTAGGTTAACTTCATCCATTTTTCTGTTAATGAGAAGGGCAATTCGGTCATTTTATATAGCCGAAGGCCGAATTACCTTTCTAGTTAACAAAATTACATGACCGAATTACCCTTCTCGATAACAGAAAAAATAGATGAAGTTAACCCAACTGACTAAAATGACAACGTTTGAAGCTATATGGACTAAAATGACAACATTTCAAACCTTTGGACTAAACGGACAAAATGACCCAAACCACAGGAACTAAAATGATATTTTACTCTTCTTTTTATTTGTATTAATATTTAGACTTTCATAGTTTAAAGGTTTAATTATTATTTATGTTTTTTTAACTTTATTTAGATGACTAATATGGTTTAGTTGAATAAAAAATTACACAAATTAAAAGTGAAGAAAAGAAAAGAAAAGAAAGGTGCTAAAAAGTTATGATACTTGATTTGAAAAAAAGCGAAAAAAGAAAGCCCCAACGAGTAGATTAGAAAGAATTATCTATATCTATACATACTACCTTATTAAAGAAACTAGGTTTTCTACCCTTATGGTAATTTGCCACACGTATAAATTTTAAAGCATTATGTACAAGAGAGAACAAGCTATGTTAGAGGGGGTGAAATGGGACATTATTATTCAAAGTTTTAAGACGCCTAGAGGAGGGCAATCTAGGGATTTCACCACTGCTCCAACTCATCACCGTTGTTGAACATGTGTATTTCACATTCTCTTATTTTACAATGTTATCCAATGTTTGAGTGTTTACTTTTGCACTTTTTAGGTATTTTGGAGAACTCATAAGCCGTTTAGACAGGTATATGACTTGTCTTTTTCAACGATTGACTTCTTTCTAGAATATGGTTTGGTTTTGTTATCTCTCTTCCTTTCGGCATGTTTGTTAAGGAGGTTAATATAAGATATTATCTTATAAAGTTTTATGTTTCATTCTACTAGGTCATTTGATATAACTACAAAACGGGCGGGTCAGGTGACAGATAAAAAGTCAAAACCGACATATTTTGTCCATGTCCAGTCAAAAACTCTTTTTGTCCAAAATCTCAAATAGTTTTTTTACCACCAGCTGCATATAATAAAAAATATCTTAATTTTTGTACTAATCCCTTTTATTAATAAAAATGATATTGTAGGTTTTAGGCGTTGATAAAAGATCACTTGAATCAACCCATTCTTAAGTAAACGGGTCAAAATTGTCACTATAGCGAACTTATGCATGTCTGATCCCTGAAATCCTTAATCTCTACACATCCTAGTATAAGGGCTTATTAGTTATTATAATATAAAGTTAGTTATATGGCGGTTAAAGTTAGTTATATGACGGTTAAAGGTAGTTTATATGGCGGTTAAAGGTAGTTATATGGCGGTTAAAGGCGGTTACATGGCGGTTACAAACTATAGGGGTTGATCCTGTCAAAATGAAAGATGTCAACCAACACCCCTAAGGGTTGCGACACCCTTGGGACACACCCCTATGATCGACGGCTTCAAGGGACACCACCAAGAGACACACCTATTCGATTAGTGGCTGTAATTAAGAATGAAAAGACGCAACCTTTCACATTAATTCTCAACCACACATTCAAGAGACGCGACTATTCACGAAGGGACATGTCTCTACACTCGTACCTGTTAGATTAGTATAAATAGGCCTTTAGATTTTCATTTGTAGATCTGGTTCAAGTTTATGTAATTCAACATTTAGTATTCAATAAAGTTACTTTTATCATTCTGCGATCTAGAGATCAAAGATCATTCTAGGCAACAAGTGGTATCAGAGCATCAGGCTCTAAGGCATCGCAGGGAATTCGCGATCAGGTTTTATTATTCTTTCTCAATTCGCAAGTTAGTTTATTTTCGGTTCAGGGTCGAACCAGGGGGTAGGAATCTAGGGTTTTGATTCCGGGGTTTAGTGCGAATTAGATTGATTGTTTATTACGCGTTGGGTTATACGCAGGGGTTAAGGATTAGAGGTTTATTAAAACCAAGAAAGATAAAAGTTTTTGAAAGTGAAGATTGTTCGGTCAGAAGACATGTCAGGAACAACCGGACCAAATTAACAAATTATAATTCAAAAGGAAGGAAGTTCTCTTTCCCAATTCCAGTGTCCTATTTTAAAAGCAACAAACAATACGGTTTGGGCAATTCGCATCAAAACGATTTTAGAAGCGAATGGTGATGTGTGTAAAATGCAACATATAAATTACATCAAATGAGGCATAAAACTAACCCTTTTTAAGTACTAATGTTGGAAAAAGAGTGTTTTTGTCTTCCTTTTGTATTTTCAGGATTAAATGAGCTCAAATTCACAAAAGAAGCAAAAAGACAGCTAAATCTAACATAAATACAAGGAAAGGAACATAAGTGGACTGCCCGACCCCTCAACGGCATCTTCCCAAGCAAAATAGAGAAGGCAGAAAACTGAACACGCCCCGTGCTCAGCCAGCACGGGGCCGTGCCCAAGAAGCAGCAGAAAAGACAAACCTATAGAAGCTTCTATTGCCCACCACGGGCCGTGTCCAGCGAACACGGGGGCGTGTCGAAAGTACAGCAGGCGCATTAATTGTAATTGCGAATTACAATTAATGAAGAGAGAGATTGTCAGACAGGCACGGGGCCGTGCCCAGCGGACACGGGGCCGTGCCCAGCCTTCTGTTCAGCCTATAAATAGGAGTGCTTGGTTTCATTTCAACTCATCCCTTGGCACACCACCTCTCTCACAGTTCATCCATCACCCACCACTACCAACTCAAGAGCCCACCAAGACTCCTCCAATTTCGTACCCCGGTAGGTTAAATCGTCAAAAGACCGATGAGCAATTCGCTAAATTTGAAAATTTACTAAAACAATTGCATGTTAACATTCCTTTTATCGAGGTCCTAACCCAAATGCCTAAATACACAAAATTCATGAGGGATTTCCTCACAAACAAAAGGAAAATTGAATCATTGCAATTAGTTAACTTAGGCGAAGAATGCTCCGCCTTAGTGCTCAACAAACTTCCACAAAAGAAAATCGATCCCGGAAGCTTCACAATTCCTTGCTCGATTGGGGAATCTCCCGTTCGTAATGCATTAGCCGATCTTGGGGCTAGCATTAACCTCATGCCCACATCAATGTTCAAACGACTCGGCCTAGGAACAACAAGCCCTACAAAGATGAGCATACAACTTGCCGACAGATCCGTCAAATTTCCGCAAGGTGTCGCTGAGAATTTGTTGGTAAAAGTTGACAACTTCGTTTTCCCAACCGACTTTGTCATCCTAGACATGGAAGAAGACACCGATGTCCCTCTCATCCTCGGGAGGCCATTTCTAGCCACCGCCCAAGCGGTGGTAGACATGAATGACGGAACGTTAACATTGAAGTTTGGAGATGAGGAGGTGAAGTTTGAATGTGGAAAAAGAATTGAGGACGAAGACCCGGTCAATTACATGCAGATCATAGACTCAAGCTTGGATGATGCTCTCCGACGGTGTAACATGGGATGCAATACATCCCACTTGGGTGACATATGACCGGCTTTGGGTCTAGCCAAGGACCCTTATAAACGTGGCGCACCACGGAGGCATTCCGCGGAACTATCCTTAGTTTAATTTAGATTAATTTTTATGTTTTCTAGTTAGTTTTAATTTTCAGGAATAAAACACACTCATGGTGGTAAGGGATGAAAAGGGGAACGAGAAAAATGACCCCATGCACAAGAACAAGGCAGTCCGACGATTTTCTCCATTACAGAAGGTTCAACACGGGCCGTGTCCAACCAACACGGCCCCGTGCTGAACCACCTGCAGAAAAACGCCCAGTTCAGGTAACTGGACACGGGCCGTGTTCACCCAACACGCCCCCGTGTCCAGACTTCTGTTTCTCTTGTTTTAATTTTGTTATTGGCACTTGAACACGGGGCCGTGCCCGGATAACACGGGGCCGTGTTCAGCGCCCAGTATCACAAAATTTTTGCTTTTTAACACTATTTTACACATCTAATCAACCTAAAAAATTATTTTTGGGACACATTGAGGACAATGTGTAATTTAAGTGTGGGGGGATGCTAAAACCTTGAATTTTGCAAGTCCTAAATACAAGTCTTACACAAAACTCTATTGGAACCGCTAATCACCCCAAATTTTTTCAAAAATTTCATTTTTCTTACTTGTCTAGGTTTAACTCGTGAAATTCAAGTTCTCAAAAAGGTTATATTTTTACAAATTTACAACCGATAGCGTAGTGATAAAAAGAACCAACATAAGAAAATTATGAAAAGGCATGGCAAACTTAGTTAAAATTTGATTATATATACTTGATCACATAAAAACCCATTCCCACAAAAGTGAGTTTTGAGCCTTTATTGAGCATACAAATTTACATCTTGAGACTAAATGCTCATTTTTCGTTTCTTGTGTAAATAGCCGCATGGTTCTTACAACTCTAGAACTTGCCATGACGATACATTCCCGGTCCTTATCAACTTAAACCAGAGTAAGTAAATGATGGAGGCATTAGGACTAACCCTTTTTATTTCTACACCATTATTTTTCTTTTTCTTTTACCACCTACCCAAAAAATCCACCTAGTTAGCCCCTTTGAGCCTAAACATTTTCATTTCATCACCCAAAAAAAAAAAAAAAAAAAAAAAACTTTTACCCACCAAAACCTTTTTATTTTTAACCCTTTGTTTTAGTAACAAGTTCGGTTTTTCGTATGATAAAAAAAAATGTGTTGATGATGAAGCAAAAAGAAAATAAACAAACAAGTTCATCAAAAATAACTTTGTTTGAATAAAAGCTTCATCAAAATAAAAAGATACAAAAATAGAAAGTCTTACGAAAACCGACACTTGTTACGCTTTTCGCCCTTTTTCTACTAACCACTATCCCAACCACCTACCTTTAACCCAAGCCTAACCCTAAACCCACAAAGTCCTTTTGATATCTACAAAGGTATAAAAGTTAAAAAGGAGGAGGATTGATTGCTTGGCAAGCCTATGGTAGGAATAAGTTCCATGTTGCTCTCGAGTGATTCACTAAAAATACACCTTCGGCCGAGTGTGAGTGATTTCTCCCGTGAGGAATGTGAACTTGTATATAAATAGAATTTAAAAAAAAAACATGTTATGCCCAAATAAGTAATTTCTCCTATGAAACGTTCTAAATAAATCATTACGAATAGGATTGTAAATAGATAAAAATAAAACCCAAAAAGATCTTGGATATCCCGACACTCTACGACAAGCCCAAAACCTTCTCTTCTACCTATTCCATTTGGGAGTGTAAGCCACGTATTAAAGAGTTTTGCTTGAGGACAAGCAAAAGTTCAAGTGTGGGGGTATTTGATGTGTGTAAAATGCAACATATAAATTACATCAAATGAGGCATAAAACTAACCCTTTTTAAGTACTAATGTTGGAAAAAGAGTGTTTTTGTCTTCCTTTTGTATTTTCAGGATTAAATGAGCTCAAATTCACAAAAGAAGCAAAAAGACAGCTAAATCTAACATAAATACAAGGAAAGGAACATAAGTGGACTGCCCGACCCCTCAACGGCATCTTCCCAAGCAAAATAGAGAAGGCAGAAGACTGAACACGCCCCGTGCTCAGCTAGCACGGGGCCGTGCCCAAGAAGCAGCAGAAAAGACAAACCTATAGAAGCTTCTATTGCCCACCACGGGCCGTGTCCAGCGAACACGGGGGCGTGTCGAAAGTACAGCAGGCGCATTAATTGTAATTGCGAATTACAATTAATGAAGAGAGAGATTGTCAGACAGGCACGGGGCCGTGCCCAGCGGACACGGGGCCGTGCCCAGCCTTCTGTTCAGCCTATAAATAGGAGTGCTTGGTTTCATTTCAACTCATCCCTTGGCACACCACCTCTCTCACACTTCATCCACCACCCACCACCACCATAACACCATCATCCACCACCATTATCCACCACCATCATCCATTGTCCATCGTAGAGTGTGTGAGTGGTCTCGGGATCCAAGATTGATCGTAAGAGTTCTTGACAATCAAGGCCATGTTTGCCTAAGTCTCTTACATCACTTGGTGAAGACAAAGTGTCTAGTATAATACTTTTTATTTCTAATCTTTTGCACTTTTTATTTGGTTTTGTATTAATGACTTTAATAACTAGTTGCTTATGTTGAAGGTGATCTTTCCTTATCGTTTGTCCGTGGTGTCTTGGCATTATTTTACTGTCTATATAAAATAAAAGATTTTCACCATTCATATCTCCACGGTCTATATGGAGGTATGTTGGCTACCTGGTCGGGGGTTAAGGGAACGGTTTGGTAAAGGTCTTGCCATTGTTCAGCGTTTAGAGGTCCTGCAATGGACCTGGGTCAAATTTAGTAGGACCTCCTTCAATGCTTCACGGTATTGGATGGCGGGGGTCCAAACTCTTTGATCCCCTCATAAGTTAACTACTATTAATACTATAACCCGGCTATTTAGGACTGTGTCCCTGCTGACTCAGACTACTTAGCCGAGGGTAACGTCACCGCCAAAAGCGGGGCCTACCATAATATTGCATTAATAACTTAATTCATTATCTTCCAATAATCCATCCTTTTAGGATTGTATCCTTGCTGACTCAAACTACTGGGGTGAGGGTAACGTCACCTTCAAAAGAGGGGCCTACTACAATAACTAAGATAATCTCTTAATTATGTGCAAAAGTGCGGAAATAATCAAAGGTTATACTAGATACGAGTCGGAACCAAGTGATTCATCTTGTCTATCTTTTTTTCTTTTATTTTTATTTTCAGCATTTTAGTTAGTTTTTATTTTTCTTAGCTTAAAACATTTTTCTAAACTTTTTATCTTGATTAGACGTTGAGGATAAACCGGTACTAAAAGCTCTTGTGTCCTTGGATGACCTCGGTATCTTACCAACGCTATACTACGCTCACGATGGGTGCACTTGCCCATATGTGTGTTTAGTGTTAGTAAAATATTGTGTTTTATAAATTTAAAACTTGGCTAAAATAAGTGTTAAAGGGGTTTAAAATATACACCTAATATATATAACACTTCACACGCATTAATGGACTTTGGGAAACGATTGAACCGGCAGAAAATGCGCAAACGGATGTTAAGAAAGATAAGGCAACAATTGCTTATCTGTTCCAAGCAATACCGGAGGATGTTGTATTACAAGTTGCAAGTTGTAAAACTGCAAAGGAAATTTGGGAAAATCTCAAGACAAGAGACGTTGGTGTTGATCGGGTACAGAAGGCTCGTTGGCATACACTTTTATCAGAATTCGAGTTAATGCAAATGAGGGAAGATGACACGATAGACTCCTTCACCGCAAAGATAAACAGTGTAGTTACCCGGGCAAGCGAATTAGGGACAACACTGAGTCAACCGACTGTGGTACGCAAACTCCTAAATGCGATACCAGATAAGTTTACTCAGATTGTCGCCTCGATGGAACAGTACTCCGATCTAGAAACAATGACGCTAGAAGAAGCGGTCGGAAGGTTAAAAACGTTAGAAGAAAGACTTAAGCAAAAGAAAGGAAGCCCAGGAGAATGTCAAGACAAGTTGATGTTTACACATCACGACAACAACTCAGGTAGATGAAGACAGTTTGGAAACCGCGGGCGTGGCAAGTCAAACCAATCGCGTGGAAACTGGCGAGACAATAAAGACAGGCAAAGCACTAAGAACGAAGGATCTTCGTATAGACCCAGAGGTGGAAGGTCTAAGAATTGGAGGAATTTTGGAAGAAACGAAACATATATAAGTAAGATCCAGTGCTACAAGTGTCAGAAATATGGACACTTCAAGAAAGACTGTCCTGAGAAGGATGTTGTACAAGAACATTCAAATCTCATCGAGGAAGACGAAGCACCCGTATTGCTAATGGCAATACAAGAAGAAAACGTTGTTCAAGAAAGGGTTCTACCAAACGAAGAACGCATAGAACCAGCAAGTTACGCCACAGAAGATGAAAGTCTATGGTATTTAGAAAACGGGGCCAACAACCACATGACAGGAGTGCGAAGTCACTTTAGAGAATTAGATGAAAAGGTGACAGGGCAAGTTCGGTTCGGAGACGGGTCGCACGTAGAAATTAAAGGCATAGGTTCAATATTGCTGGAATGTGTTAACCAAGAACAAAAGATTGTTTCTCAAGTATACTACATTCCAAGTCTGAAAAGCAACATATTGAGCCTCGGACAACTTACAGAAATCGGTTGCAAAATAGTAATGGATAGAGACTTACTAACAGTCCGCGACAGAAATAGAAAGTTACTAATGCGAGTCAGGAGAATGAGGAACAGGTTGTATAAAGTAAAGTTAAAGATTGGAAGGCCAATCTGCCTGCTCTCAAACATAGAAGATTTAGCATGGTTATGGCACGCAAGGTTAGGCCATTTACACTTCGATTCTATTAAGGAAATGACTCGAAAGAACTTGGTACATGGAGTTCCTCAAATAATCATGCCAATCAAGTATGTGAGGCATGCTTATTAGGAAAACATACTAGGACACCTTTTCCAAACCAGGCGAAATTCAGATCTTTAAGACCTCTGGATTTAGTCTATGGGGATTTGTGTGGTCCTATATCCCCACCAACACATGCTGGGAAGAAGTATATATTTCTACTTGTAGACGACTGTACTCGCTACATGTGGGCATATCTACTAACTTCCAAGGATCAAGCATTCGAAACTTTCAAGCAGTTCAAAGAAAAGGTGGAGACAGAAACTCGAACCAAGTTAAAAATGCTAAGGACGGACAGAGGAGGAGAATTCACGTCGACTGAATTCAACAAGTATTGCAAGGACAATGGCATAGCGAGACAGCTTACAGCGCCATATTCCCCACAGCAAAACGGAGTAGTGGAAAGAAGAAACAGGACGATGTTGTCAACTACTCGAAGTATGTTAAAGGCAATGAACATGCCACAAAATTTCTGGGGAGAAGCAATAAGACATACGTTATATTTATTAAACCGGATTCCGACAAAGGCTTTGGTAAACAAGACCCCGTATGAAGCATTGAAAGGAAGAAAGCCGAATCTGGAACACTTAAAGGTTTTTGGCTGTACAGCATACGCTAAGGTATTACCACTTCAACAAAAGAAGTTAGATGATAGAAGTGCACCTATGGTTTACCTTGGAATAGAAGAAGGATCAAAGGCATACAGATTATATGATCCGACGAAGAACAAGATATGTGTCAGTAGAGATGTAAAGTTCATGGAAGGTCAACCATGGAACTGGAATAATTATATGGAAACGGTAGATTCAGGGAATCCCGAATGGACAAACTTTGTCATTCAAGAAGATGACAACCCACCAGAGTTAGAAGAAAATGAACCAAGTAGTCCTGGTAGTAGCGGGCCACATCATGAAGATTCAGGAGTAGATCAGACAGAAGAACAATACTCATATGAAACCCCGCCAGCACATTCGTACAATCCGAACTCAGCAGGAAGTTCAAGCAGATTATCAAGTAGAGGTCCATCTACATCTGAAAGTACAACAGAGAGTATTAGTGACACTCCAGTAAAACTGAGAAGTCTCGAAGAACTGTATGAAGAGACGGAGGAAATTCAAGTAGATCCACAAGAATTACTACTTGCTGAAGAAGAACCAAGGAATTACAAGGAAGCATCTAGTGACAGAAAATGGATTGAAGCAATGAAGGCCGGGTTAGATTCGATAAACAAGAATAACACTTGGAGATTGACAGAGTTGCCAAGAGATCACAAGGCAATAGGTTTAAAGTGGGTATTCAAGACTAAGAAAGATGCAAACGGAAACGTGGTCAGACATAAAGCAAGGCTGGTTGCAAAAGGATATGTTCAGCAACACGGAATAGACTTTGACGAAGTCTTTGCACCAGTAGCACATATAGAGACAGTTCGACTAATGTTGGCTTTAGCAGCATATCAAGGTTGGGAAGTACATCACTTAGACATGAAGTCTGCATTCTTACACGGAGATCTCAAGGAGGAGGTCTATGTCTCACAACCAGAAGGATTTGTAAAGCCAGGAAATGAAGGAAAGGTTTACAGACTATCAAAAGCACTGTATGGATTGAGACAAGCACCAAGAGCTTGGAATACGAAGTTAGATCAAACCCTAAAGTCACTTAACTTCAAGAAGTGTACTTTAGAGAATGCAATCTATACAAGGACGAGTGAGACTTCTACACTGATAGTTGGAGTCTATGTTGATGATTTGATAGTCACTGGAACATCAAGGAAGGAGATAGATGTTTTCAAATCTCAGATGAAGGACAAGTTTGAAATGAGTGATCTAGGATTGCTAGCATATTATCTGGGAATAGAAGTTATTCAAGCAGGGGGTGAGATAGCCATCAAGCAGACAGGCTATATCAACAAGATACTCAAAGACGCTGATATGTTAACCTGCAACGACACAAAGATTCCTATGAATCCAGGAACACAATTAACGAAGACTGAAGAAGGAGATCTAGTGGATGCAACACATTACAGAAGCCTGATAGGTTCCCTCAGGTACTTATTGAATACAAGGCCAGATCTATGTTACCCAGTCAGTCTGCTTAGTAGATTCATGCAAGAACCAAAGGAGCAACACTTGAAAGCAGTAAAGCAAATACTACATTATATCAAAAGAACTAAAGAGCATGGAATCATATACAAGAAGCAAGGAGGATGTAAGATCACAGGTTATAGTGATAGCAGTTTTGGAGTTAATACAGACAAAGGAAAAGGAACAACTGGTCTGGTATTCTACTTTGGAGAATCACCTATAACCTGGTGTACACAGAAGCAACAGACAATGGCATTATCATCATGTGAATCAGAATTCATGGCAGCCACTGCAGCAGCATGCCAAGCACTATGGCTTAAAAGACTATTAAGTTAAATTACAGGCTGGAAGGAAGAGAAGATAACACTCAGGGTGGATAACGTTTCTGCAATAGCACTCATGAGAAATCCAATCTTTCATGGAAGAAGCAAGCACATTGATACACGTTATCATTTCATAAGAGAATGCGTGGAGAACGAACACATCAATGTGGAACATATAAGTGGAGAACTACAACGGGCAGACATACTAACAAAGGCACTAGCAAGGGTCAAGTTTGCTACAATGCGAGAACTGCTCGGAGTTCAAGATCTACAATAACTCAAGGATGTTCAAGATTAGGGGGGTGAATGAAATCCTTAATCTCTACACATCCTAGTACAAGGGCTTATTAGTTATTAATATAAAGTTAGTTATATGGCGGTTAAAGGTAGTTATATGGCAGTTAAAGTTAGTTGTATGGCGGTTAAAGTTAGTTATATGGCGGTTAAAGGCGGTTAAATGTACTAAGCAACTTTTGTTATAGAATATTGATTCATTTTAGTCTCTCTGTTCTCATATTTGAAAGTGACAGCATAATAAACTACTTTTTTAGTTTAAACCAATGTTTTAAAAACCGGACCGGGCCGGCCGGTCGGACCGGTCCGGCCGGGACCCGTAAGCTTATCCGGGCCGGTTCACATGTATAGCCGCTACCAACATTGGGCCGCCGATCGGGCCGGGAACCGGCGGTCGGGCCGGTGGGTCTAAGCAAACAATTGGGCCGGAACTCACCGCTTTTAGGTTTTTTACTCACCGGCAACCGCTCCGGCGACATCTACAACCTGCGAGCACACGTCCGGCAACCGCTCCGGCGACATCTGCGACCTCCGAGCTCCGGCGACATGAACGAACAAACCCTAGAAGGTTCGATTAGAGGTTGAATGACTGATTTGTAGGGTGTTCTGATAAACAAAAGATGCTATTTTTGGTAGTGTGTTTTTATATTTAAGGTTCGATTGGTCTGTTGATGAACAGAAGACAGAAGAAAGAAGAAAGAAGAAAGAAGAAGATGCTTGTTTGTTCTTTCTACTCCCCTTTTGTGAACAATAATAAACTCACCAGAAGATTCCTTTTGTTGGAAGATTTTTTACCCCTCAAGTTATAATTTGCACCCCTTAAGTTTTACATTATGACATGTTTAACCCCTTTGTGAGTTTTTTAATTTGTATTCTTAGATTTTTTGGAAAAAAAATTATGATATATTTACCCCCTTTGTGTGTTTTTTAATTTGTACTCTTAGATATTATGGAAAAAAAATTAGACATCTTTATACGTTTGTCTACTAGGAGACTAGAACCATCAACCTCTAGATGATGGATACCTTTTACACGAACATTGATATCCCGGTCGAACCGGTCCGACCTTTGACCCCGTAAGGCGACCGGGTCGACATCCGGTCCGGTTCTGAAAACATTGGTTTAAACTCTTTAAATGGCCATAATACATTTTTTATGTATTATTTTAAAAATATTTGTTTTCAAAATAAGAATAAATTCATTTATAGTGGTCATGCTATAAAACGGAAAACACAAATACTTGTGTAAGATAATTGTTCATTGTGAATTGATGTATATATACATATTTATATTTGAACGGTAAAAGGTGTGAGTTGATATAAGAGTTGTCTTAGCAAATTGGTATTAAAAAATTAAACGAAACCCGCCAGGAAACATGCGTAAAAAAAATACATGTACCCGCGGCAACGCGCGGGCATTCCTACTAGTAATAAATAAAAGGAAAGCAGTTACAAATATATTAGTTAAAACAAATAAATTATAAAAACTTTATTTTGGTAATTATTTTTCAAATCACCAAATTTTATAAATTATTTTCCCAACTTTCTCTATTTATAAAAAAAAAAACTCCAAAAAACCTAGCTTTTTGAAGTTTGAATTATTAGATGGAGCGGACACCTTGGAGCTTGTCTTCAAGCTACCAGTCGTTTATTGCTGAGAACCTAGAATCCCTTAACCGGCATCATCGAATCAGTAAGTTGAATAGGAGACGAATCCGTGCGTGTTTTCATGGCTGGGTGATTCTCTCGGACCTTCTTCCTGATAGCGTTTTATGGTGTCTTTGGAACCCACTCATCCCCAAGTTGATTCGCCTCCCACCTTTGCTTGATAAAGAAAAAGCTCCTTACTTTTTTTGTCTCTCATCTCCTCCTGATTCTCCAGGTTCGATTTTCCTCTTCACAATTGCCAAAGATCCTACCATTGTTTTTTGCCAGCTAGACCGTGAAAAAGTGGGATTAGAATTAGAATGGACTGAAATGTCATATGCTAAACAAATCAGCAGCATAGGCGGCGGTATAGATGTGGGACCAGGTAAGGTATACCTAGAAAACCTAACTTGTTGCAATGGTAAGGTATATGCCCTGACCGTTGTATATTCCATGACCGTGGGCGGAGGTTATGATGCAATTGTCGTACAGGTTGACATTGTAGTTAAAGGTAAAGACGTTGTGATAAGTTTAGTGCCATTTGTGAAAGTCCCTAAATTTGATTTCCATCCTTATCCTATCCCAAGTGGTTCTCCCTTCCTCGATTTATATTTCATAGGATCTGGTACAAAATTGTTCTACGTTGAATTATGTTATTCATATGAATCGAGGGGGGGGGTTATGTTCGTTTGTTTAGTTTGGATATGGATAGTATGATGTGGGAGGAATTGGAAGACCTCAAAGATGATGTAATTGTCCTCCTCGACAATGGTTGGGTTACCAAAAACTTAGCGTTCTACAAGTCCAAAGTTTTCTCGGATATAGCTGGTTATGTGCATGTTCTTAGTGAGAGGGAAGCAGTAGTATCCTCATTCCATGTCAAAGATAGAACCCTGTCTCTATCCGTAATGCCTTCTTTTGTACGAGAAAGCCAACTGTTAGTATGGACAATGCTTGAATGCGGGTATTGCCTATATTCTATGTTATTATAAAAAGCAACAATTTTTTTTTTCATTTTAGCTGGGAAATGTTTTCTTATAATCATGTTTTGTGTAGGTTAGAAGCTAATCATCCTAAATCTAAGCAAGAAGAAGAGGACAAGGATATAGTCCTACGACTAGTTAAGGGTGATGAAACTGAATCTGATATCACCACAAGTGAGTCACACCTACTCGATATTCCGTTTCATATATTGGAATCGATTATGAAGCTGTGTGTTGGTGTCGAATACATGAAGTTTCGTGCTACGTGTAAGCGTTGTTCTTTAGCTGCACCTTTGATCCAATGGAGCAGCAAAACAACATTAAAGAGATTACAGACATATTCATTAGCTTCACCATGGTTGATGGTGTTCAACCTGTATGAAGACATTATCACTTTTATAGTTCCGTTATATGGTGACAAGTATGTTATTAAAACTTCTCAAAAAACAAAGAGTTACCGAATATGTTGTTCTAGGTTTGGATGGTTGTTGATGTATAAAAATGCTAGACACCTAGTCTTCTTTAACCCATTCACAAGTGATAAGCGTGAGCTTCCCATGATTGATCTAGTAGAAAGCTTTTGTTTCTCTGCACCACCAACTTCCCCTAATTGTATGGTGGTTGGGTTTACGACATTACGGGAGTGGCATGTTTGCATCCACTTTTTACACGGGGAATCATTATGGAGGACATTTCAGTTGAATCTTGGCCCGCGTTCTTTACGGTTTCCAACATTCAGTGGTCGAGATATTTATGCCTTGTTTAACGATGTAAGAATCAATGCTTTTAGAGACATAGATTATGAAGGTTACTCTTTGGATGTTGTTGTGGACAAAGCCCCAAGAAGTTGTTGCAGATATAGGGCACAATACTTTCTATCAAACTGTGATCAACATACTTTACTAGTCATTGTGGGTGAGTTTGGAGAATTTGTTGAGGTGTTCAAGCTAAACCATTCTACAAAAGAATGGGAAAAACTAGACAGTTTAGGAAAACACATGGTTTATATTTCTAATACATCATGCATCTGCCTTGAAGCCAAGTCACCAGAAATGGAGAACAAGATCTACTTCCCAAGGTTACTACATGGTGAGAACACAAAGATAGTGTTTTATTCTCTTGAAACATGCAGGTATCACACATTCGATGACAAAATTATCCAAAAAAGTTTCGGTGCCAACTTATCCTTAAGTAAACAGCATTGTCTCCATCATACATGGATCGAACCAAGTTGGGCGTAATTTATAAACCAAAGCTAAGCTATAGAAGCACAGAACTATGAGTTTTTGTTTTGCTTGCTTAATTTATATGGATATTTTGTTTAACAAGAAAGCTTATATTTTGGTTTGGAAAACATACATTAGTTAACTAAATAAAGGCTTTTGGGACGTTTTAGCTTATTCTTGATTGTGTTGCAGCATTATGCATTCATTTCCTGTGGTGTGTGTTTTCGGTTCTTGTCCACAGGCTAGTGCAAGATCCCTTTGTGTATATCTTGAAACTTTTTGATTGGCCTCTTTTTATTGAGCAGAGCTTATCTCTGGCTTGATGTAAATATCCCCCCCTAGTAGCACCATATCTATCTTTTAGCTAGCATCAAACTATTGTTATATATTTTCTTTGAACGGTAAATTTGAATCACTAACGGACCACTGGAGTATCATTGTGACACCAGCGGAACCACCCCATCATATCCATCTCCACTAGTCATAATGCCTATACACAAATTTAGGAGAAAACCTAATAAATATGGGAAAAACCCCATTATGGGAATCGAATCGAGGACCTATTGTTATCTTTTTTAATTGTCAAATGTTAATCTTTTACATTATACCAATAAATCTAAACTATGTCTTTACCCATGTTTAAACATGAAATTTCCCCTTTAAGAGCTATGTGCCTCTACCAAATGAGCTAGCCCTACATTAACTAACTAAATTATTTGATAATAATTTTCTAGTTTTACAATTTTCCTAATAAATATTTATACTCAGTTTCGAAAAAAGAAGTTAATTTAATATTTATTTTGTGTATTAAAATCAAGATCAACAAAAAGTTAAAAATATTTATACTCAGTTATAGAAAAGAGAAGATAATTTAATATTTATTTTGTGTGTTCAAATCAAGATCAACTAAAAGTTAGATCAAATGATATAAGGCTATAGGGTGTGGTCATGAGCTTTATAACCATCATAACCCTCTACGTCAGCACCATGTCACCAACCTCTAATCCACTATCTAAGACCACTACTCTAAGGGTGTGGTCATAACCCAAACCACTATCCCCTCATTAATTTTAATTTATTTTTGTCTAAAGAAATAGGAAAAGAATCTTGAAAAATGGAAACTAGGATCATGGTTGTCATGGTTTAATCTAGGGGAACCATGGTGGATCATGCAAGAGGGTGGTGTGGCCTTCTATTCATGTTCCTACATGACAAATCATGTCTCAACCATGACCTCCACACCCTTTAGCCTAAGTATCTTATTAAATAAGACAGGCACGTGGCCATACATGTTACTTATCACTTAACCAAGAATTCGCAATGAGTTTAACATGTAAACTAATAGGTAATCGGGTTCTCCTGATCATTGGTTTGGCCAAGGCCGGCTCAACCGTTTTGGAGGCCCAAAGCAAAAAAATAAATTGAGGCCCTTTTCTTCTTTAAAAAAAAAAAACTAATACCTTATTGTGAGTTGGGTAGCTCTATATTTGGCAAAATAGAATGAGCGGGTCGGTCAGTCGACAAAGGTAACGGGTCATAAAAATGTTATATTAAAAGTTCCTATATATTAGTTAACAAGCCAATAAATAATAAGATCCATGTTTCCTGCATATACAAGCAACTCAACTCCTTGCTCCAAAAGTATAAAAATCCATACTTCAAAAACTCTCATCCTGCAAAAACAAAGAGGTCTAATTGGTTTATTAGTAGCACTAAAATGAAGAAACAATTAGTAGCCATAGAGACAAAACAACTTTTTTCCTGGTTGTGACAGTATGACTAGTTTTTTTTATATATTTGTGAACAACTAGTAGTCATATGAACTAGAAACAAAACAACTATTTTTTCTGTAGCCAAATAATATAATGAATGTTGTCATCATCATACCCAGTAAATCTCACCAATAGCAAAGCTAAGGTCTAAAGAGGGTAGATGTAGACAGCCTTACGCTGCTTACAGTGAGAACCCCCGACTCGGTTGTAATTTTGTATCAAGCCTTGGACCTATGGCACATAACACTCAGACAATCCGCACAAAGACCGATTGATGCATGTACTCCGTGTCTTTTAGCTATCATGTAACACCTCGTAAAAATGTGTCCAGTATATACTGACACGTGTCCACACTATCAACTGAGCCACTTGTTGGACGAGATGGACTATTTGTGAATTTATATGAGAGTATGAATGTAGAAGGACTAAAGGTGTCAACATGCTGAAACTATGCCTCTGGGTGACCCTTTAACGAACTGGGAGCTTGATGATGTTCGGTCATACTCCCAGATGTTCCAAAGATTGGCCATAAGGGGCTAAATATGCTTTACATGGTAATATATGAGAGTATAGAAGTTAAGGGGCTAAAGGTGACAGAATTTCAAAGTTCTCGGGGGTCTCGCGGGTCGCGAGAGAGACTGTCTCTATCTCTCGCGGGGCGCCAGAGAATGCCAGTGACAAATTTTTGTTTGGAGGCCAAGGCATTCTGCCCTTGTGCCACCTTGTCACTATAAGAAAACTGGGTTTTTAGTACGCGTAAAAGCGTCCTAAAATGTTATTTTATAGGACTTTTCATTTAATAGGACCAACGGTAAAAGCGTTTCATGTAAAGGGGTCGTAATAAGTCCCGGAACTAAAAAAGCGTCCTAACATCTCAAATAAGATTATGAAACCAATTTTACGGTAGCGTAATCTGTCTTTGAACAAGCAAAATAGTGTCCTAATAAAAACATATTAGGACACTTTTATGATATTCTAACATGTATTTACATATTTTTAATCTTTTGATACACTTACAAGCGTCCTTAGAAATTAATTGATAGGACCCTTATGATGTAACATTATAGCTAATTTAGTAGCAAGAAAATGGTCCTAATATACCAAATAAGATCATGAAACCAATTATATGGTCGCATAATGTGTCTATAGACAACTTGAATAGCGTCCTAAAAAGAACATATTAGGACACTTTTACAATCACTACAAAAAAATTGCCATCTAGTGGCACACAAAAAGTGCCACAAAAAACCAAAAAAATGCCACTAAAGACCATTGTTGGAATGGGCGGCACACAAAAAAAGTGCCACTAGAAGCGGTGACGCTAAAGCCTTTTAGTGGCACTTTTTTGATCTGACGCTACAAACTTTTGAGCTTTTAGTGGCACTTTTTTGTTTGCCACTATATAGTTTTGAGCTTTTAGTTGTACAAATTAAATGGCCTTAAAATTGGAATTGACGAGTCGAACATGATTACACATGTTCTAATAATTATTACCAACTTGTTTAAGTGTCAAAATATATTTTATAATATCTATTAACTCAGATTACAATATTTATGAAATCTGACCCGTTTGACATTTTAAACATTAAAACCTTGACCCGTCAATTGACCTAGTAAACGTGATCTTTAGGAGGTGCCCTTTTGAGGGATTACCACCTACCTAATTACGATCACGTAGCCATGTTCGTCTCAAACAATGGCTGGACCATTAAGATCTAAACCAACAGTCAAAGCATTTATCGAAAATGCTTGACTTTTGGCTTAAAAAGCCTAATAAACGGAAATGTAACTGAAAGGAACACTTACTTGTGATCCTTAGAATATTTAGAATTCAGAAGAAGGCCTCCTTGATATAGGAAGCAACTCCAAGAATAGTAGAGAGGAGGAAGAGTGAATGAGCAAGGAAAATGGAGTATGAACACTCCTATTTATACTTGAAAAAGATGCATAGGATCAAGACAAGTGTTGGGGCTGATCTAAGATCATTCCAGGTATTAATTGAGGTGTCAAGAACTACACAAGAGTGGCAATTTGCGAAATAGGTGGCACAAGGGCAGAATGCCTTGGCCTCCAAACAAAAATCTGTCACTGGCACTCTCTGGCGCCCCGCGAGAGACAGAGACAGTCTCTCCCGCGGCCCGCAAGACCCCCGAGAACTTTGAAATTTTTTCACCTTTAGCTCCTTAACTTCTATACTCTCATATATTACCATGTAAAGCATATTTAGCCCCTTATGGCCAATATTTGGCACATCCGGGAATATGACCGAACATCATCAAGCTCTCGGTTTGTTAAAGGGTCACTCAGAGGCATAGTTTCAGCATGTTGACACCTTTAGTCCTTCTACATTCATACTCTCATATAAATACACAAATGGTCCCTCTCGTCCAACAAGTGGCTCAGTTGAGAGTGTGGACACATGTCAGTACATTACTGGACACGTTTTTACGAGGTGTTACATGATAACTAAAAGACACGTGGTACATGCATCAATCGGTCTTTGTCCTTATTGTTTGAGTGTTATGTGCATAGGTCCAAGGCTTGATACAAAATTACAATCGAGTCGGGAGTTCCCACTGTAAGCAGCGTAAGGCTGTCTACATCTACCCTCTTCAGGCCCTACCTTAGCTTTGCTATTTGTGGAATTTACTGAGTATGATGATGACAACATTCATTATATTATATGTATAAAAATAGTTGTTTTGTTTCTAGTTCATATGACTACTAGTTGTTCACAAATATATAAAAAAAAAACTTGTCATACTGTCACAACTACAGGAAAAAAGTTGTTTTGTTTCTATGGCTACTAATTGTTTCTTCATTTTAGTGCTACTAATAAACCAATTAGACCTCTTTGTTTTTTTGCAGGGTGAGAGTTTTTGAAGTATGGATTTTTGTACTTTTGAAACAAGGAGTTGAGTTGCTTGTATATGCAGGAAACATGGATCTTATTATTTATTGGCTTGTTAACTAAGACCGTGGGGTATGGTGGGGCTTGGGTTGGGGCTTGGGTTGGGCATTTGGTGACACGTGTAAAGGGAGCCACCCCACTGCCTGGTTACGTGTCCGCGGGGTATGGTCGGGCGTGGGTTGGGCTTGGGTTGGGTGCACCGCGTGGCAGAAAAGTTTTTTAAAAAAAATACAAAAAATTTATAAAAAATCACACAACATTTATAAAAAAAACCTACAACTTCATTAAAATTTTAAAAATTACATAATCCTAAAAATTACATACTTTCTAAAAATTACAAAATAAAAAAACCTATAGAGTTAAAAAAATTTCAAAAAGGTCGATCTTGTGGGATGGGGGACCAGTGGGTGGGGGTTACAAATATATAGAGGGTTGTTGGGAGACCGGGGTGGCGGTTTGGTCGTATTGGGGGGACCGTTTGAATTTTAAAATTCAAAATTTGAAATTTTGACCGCCTGACGTGGCGGGGTGAGCAAATGATAGTCCGCCAGCTCGCTTGGCCATACCGACCCACGCCCGGCTTGAAAGCCAAGCCCCAAGGGGCCACGTCCCAACCCAAGCCCACCCGGGGTGGTGACTTGGGCGTTTTACCCCAACCCAAGCCCCATACCCCACGACCTAATATATAGGAACTTTTAATATAACATTTTTATGACCCGTTACCTTTGTCGACAGACCCGCTCAGTCTATTTTGCCAAATATAGAGCTACCCAACTCACAATAAGGTATTAGTTTTTTTTTAATAAGAAAAGGGCCTCAATTTATTTCTTTGCTTTGAGCCTCCAAAACGGTTGAGCCGGCCTTGGCCAAACCAATGATCAGAAGAACCTAATTACCTATTAGTTTACATGTTAAACTCATTGCGAATTCTTGGTTAAGTGATAAGTAACATGTATGGCCACATGCTCGTCTTATTTAATAAGATACTTAAGCTAAAGGGTGTGGAGGTCATGGTTGGGACATGATTTGCCATGTAGGAACATGAATAGAAGGCTACACCACCATCTTGCATGATCCACCATGGCTCCCCTGGATTAAACCATGACAACCATGGTCTTAGTTTCCATTTTTCAAGATTTTTTTTCCTATTTCTTTAGACAAAAATAAATTAAAACAAAGAAGGGGATAGTGGTTTGGGTTAGGACCATACCCTTAGAGTAGTGGTCTTAGATGGTGGATTAGAGGTGGGTGACACAGTGCTGACGTAGAGGGTCATGGTGGTCATGAGGCTCATGACCACACCTTATAGCTTTATAGCATTTGATCTAACTTTTAGTTGATCTTGATTTTGAACACAAAAAATAAATATTAAATTATTTTCTTTTTTCTATAACTGAGTATAAATATTTTTAACTTTTAGATGATCTTGATTTAATACACAAAATAAATATTGGAGTAAACTGCAATTTTATCCCCTGAGGTTAGGGGTGATTGGCACTCTTACCCCCCTAAGGAAATAAATGCAATTTTACCCCCCGCTGTTCACTGTTATGTCGCTATTCTACCCCCCGGAAGCAATTTTGTTGACTGGTCTGTTGACTTGGGGGTGAAATGACTATTTTACCCTTTTATTTTACCTCCCAACGTTTGTTGTTATGTCGCATGTTTACCCCCTGGAATCAAATATGTTGGTTGATCTGTTGACTTGGGTAAATTACTAAAATACCCTTTCTTATAACCCCCTATAATTTATGTTTAGAATCAAAATTACCCCCTGCAACTTCCAAAACCTTTCCCGCCACCATCCATATTCGATTCCACCACCATATAAACAGGCTTGTAACAGAATTCAAGCCACTCAGCCACCGTTGACCACCCTTCGCTACTGTCCCATCTCCATGAACCTGGCTGAAGCCCATACACATCCAGAATTAGGTTCACATGTCCATTGTGTGTATGGCATCAAGTGTTGTAACAGAATTCAAAAACCATGAAGAAGTGTTGTAATGTAATTCAAAAACCATGAAGAAGTCAAACAGGTTCACTGTCAATTCAAAAACCATTAAGAACCTTTAGCATTTGACAGGTTCACTATCAAGTCAAACAGAATTCAAACAAGTTTGTAATGTCGAAATTTAGAAATGACAAATCTTGGTGTTGAGCCATAAGCATTTGTACAAGCATGTTTGACTTTCATAAGTCAAATTGCACATACACCTATTGACCCATATGCATTTGTAGAAGCCTGTTTGACTTTCCACATATACCTATTGACTTTCTATAACTATGGGTTAAGCATAACAAGTGTTTCTGGTTTGGTGAATATAAAGTTCGGAAGCATTCATGAGACTCAAGATCACGAACACCCTCTTTCACTTATGCAAGGGACTGAAAGTGATGGTGATTGCACCAAGTGCAAATGCAAATGCATCAGCACCTCTGCATCAGTCAATGTGTTCTGCTGTGTTCTATGACCAACATTAACAGCAGAGCAACTTAACAGCAACGCTTCTAAGTTAACAGCAGAGCAACTTAACATTAACAGCAGCAACTTAACATTAACAGCAGAGCAACCAAATATACAGTCAATGCTTCTGATATGCAACTTAAGAGCAGAGCAAGTTAACAGCAGCAAGTTAACAGTCTAATATAACCAACATTAACCCACATTAACAGTCAATATGTTCTATGATCAAACATACCAAAAGATCCTAATATATAACCCACATTAACAGTCAACTACACTACATATTAACCCAAAACATCCTAATATATGTTAGAGTTTTACACAACCATTTCCTGCTGCGGGGAAAATTGGAAGTGCAGGAAAGGGCGGCCCCGCATTTTCACCACCACTGAGACCACAATCGATCGGACTGACCACTGAATCCTCATGTCCACTGCAAACACATAAAGATGGATGTTTCAATAACCCCATGTTTTTAACTTGTTCACACAGATCGGTTTATACCTGACAGTAGAGACCAAAAGGGGGAACGGTTGTTGTCGCCGGAAACCATGTGCATCGGCGGAGGTGTGGTCGCCATTGTGGTCGCCGGAGGTGGAGGTGGAAGGATGGGGTTCTCTTCACTCATTGTTAGTTGGAAGCCGGTGGTGGAGGTTTTTGATGGAAGCCGGTGGTGGAGGTGGAAACAGGTGGTGGATCGCCGGAGGTGAAGGAGTGGATGGAAGCCGGAGGTGGATGGATCGCCGGAGGTGAAGGAGAGGATGGAAGAATCTTAGGGGTAAGATTGTGAGATTATGTTTAGTTTAAGGGTTTATATAATATATAAACAACTAATTAAAGTGAAATTACCTATTTGCCCTTTGACTCTCCCATGATTTTGTTGACCAGTCAACAAATTGGAGTTTAGGGGGTAATGTTGCGATATAACAGTGAACAGTGGGGGGTAAAATTGCAATTATTTCTTTAGGGGGGTAAGAGTGCCAATCACCCCTAACCTCAGGGGGTAAAATTGCAGTTTACTCTAAATATTAAATTAACTTCTTTTTTCGATAACTGATTATAAATATTTATTAGAAAAATTATAAAACTAGATAATTATTATCAAATAATTTACTTAGTTAATGTGGGGCTAGCTCATTTGGTAGAGGCACATAGCTCTTCGAGGGGAAATTTCATGTTTAAACATGGGTAATGGCATAGTTTAGATTTATTGGTATAATGTAAAAGAGTAACATTTGACAATTAAAAAAGATAACAATAGGTCCTCGATTCGATTCCCATAATTGAGGGTTTTCCCATATTTATTGGGATTTCTCCTAAATTGGTGTATAAGCATTATGCCTAATGGAGATGGTTATGATGGGGTGGTTCCGCTGATGGCACAATTGCTTTTCGCTTATCGTCGCCGTTTTCGCTTATTCTGTTACGTTGTGTTATCAATCGATTAGTTACCTCACATGTATCGCCGAACTTAGTTCGAAAACGACTTCATCGCTCAGTTCGCCCTCTCAAGACTTGATCCAACCCTTTCTCGTATTGGATCGAGTCATCGCAATTCTGTCTGTACTATGTCGACACGGATGACACTGCCTCACAAGACGGAAGCCATATGAATAAAACATGGTGGATACGCCACCGGTACTTCCTATATATAAGTGTTTTAGCCATATTGTAGAACTTTCGTGGGAAGGTGCCATGTGAGGCCGACCTTAAATTTAAATTCTTTGGTATAATTAAAAGGCTTGTTACACAAATTTTAAAACTAACCTTTTTCCTTACAAAACTTTTTCCAAAAACTAATCAAAACCTTTATACAAAACGAGACGTTGTTGAGACACTGGTGTGACAATCGACTCAAGTCAACGCCGTGTGGCGAGAAAATTTCGTAAAATGAGTTTTGATCACTTTAAAATCTTTTAAGTAACCTAACAAAACCCTTCTCATCGTGCTGGTGCGAACATCGCTACAGTTAACGCCGCACCATGGGAAGATTTTCATAAATAAGTCTTCCTAATTAATCGACTTTTCGAAAATTTAAAACGCTTTGGAATCGAAAATTTAAAACGCTTTGAACCGCATTTCTCTTCGCTCTCGCTTGGTCCTCGCAATGCCCTCGTATGTGTGTACCCAATCAATCGCTCGCTCTCTCATCACTTTATCGCTTACTCGCTCGCATAAACTCTTGCATCCCTACTGGTGGATTAATTTCGGGACGAAATTTCCCAAAGCAGGGGAGACTGTAACAACTCGCACTTTCGTGCGTTGTTACTACTCGCTATACTCGTTATGCCTAGCACCAGAGATTCGGATCATAATGTACCTATATCGCGTATATCGCTAAATCGTTGTATTTTCGCATATTATCGCATATTTTATCACTATCGCATCACACTGGACTTGCTGATAACCACGAAGATGTCAAGCGAGGACCAATTCTACCCTCCTTGATAACCGTGATGTATCGCAAGGCAATTCATTACTTAAAATACATTTAACGTTCACGATGACATTGAGAGAGGACCTATTCTACCCTCCTCAATGACCGTAAAGCGTCGCAAATAATAGTATATTCGAATCAAGACCCAGTTATTGTATCGCAACTTTGGATAATTAAATATAATATGAATACGTACATACGGCCCTTATGAATGATTAAATATATAATAAATACATATAACAATACGAAACGGTGTAACGCTCAAGTCAAAACGATAAAGCCCAGCCGGACGAAAGGCCATGTCCGAACGGATGGTCCTGTCCGATCGGATGGACCTGTCTGATCGGATGACACTGGCCGATCGGATGACCCTGGCCGATCGGATGGCCCTGTCCGATCGGACGGCCCAAACCTCCTTCTTCCTCCCCCCTTTGCCTATAAATACCTCATATGTCACCTCAACAACAGTTGAGGTGACTGGTCTCGTTCGGCCAGACGCTACTTCGCCATTTTCGCTCGTTTTCTCGCAAATCTTGTAAGTTTTCAACTTAAACTTTGTACTTCTATGATCTACACTCGATTCCACACATTTCTATCTTTTAAAAACCAACTTTCAACCGTGAAATCTACGGATTTGAGGTGTTCAAAGATGATGTCATCGAGAGTTCATATGAACTTCAAAGTATGACTCCATCTCACCATGAATAACTCAGATCTGAGTGATTTCCACGTGTTTCTGTACGGATTCACCGAAAGATCTAAGTATTTAACCAAAGTATTGCGTGATTTCAAATTAAACATGGAGAAACCATCAAAAATGGCCAAGACTGATGGAACGGGGTGGTTCCCGACCGTTAGAACGGGTCGGAACTGGTGAAATTTCATTTGTTTAACACGATGTCACGCCGTCTCAGTAAACACACGACCGGTAACTTTTCCAAAGACAATTGAGGGTGACTTAACCGGAAGGATTTGAGCGAATTGCCGTCCAATCGGACTGCTGTCCGATTGAATGGCAAATCAACCTCAAACCAGCCGATAGGTTAACATGCCAACCGACCGGTCAGCATGTCAGCCGATCGGATAACATGCCAACCGAACGGCCCACATGCCAGCCGACCCGGCTCATCCGACCGGATAAGCCACCCGTTCGGGTTGCCACTAGCCCTATTATTCAACTTTTCACCGCATCCCGCTTACGCTACCATTCCATGTTTATGCTAACTCAGGCGCCCTCTAAATTAATCCAAACAAGTTGTGTTCTCGCTAAACACGCACTGTGAGTATACTCAAACCCCTTTTTAATCGCATTTTTTGGTGTAACATACGTTCTTAATAAATCGAACTTACCAAACGAATTATTCAATCAATCTATTCATCACTTGCGAATAACTGTTATGCATATTTATACGTGATGCTAGTTACATGTGCGTTAGGACTTATACTCGCGAGGTCCCGCCTTAACTAGTATAGTACTATAGTACCCGACGGGGTCTAGTAAGGATGAATAGCAATGACAATCGCAGCTCGAGTGACTTAGCTGGTAGTATCTGTCTTATGTGCATACATGTTGAGGTATCCCATTTATGTATTTAGTAATTCGCAACACTTTTGACTATTTTATCGCTACACTATCAAAACTTGTATACTCGCCAATACTTTTGTATTGACTTTGTTTCAACGTATGTTGCAGGTTAGATCGCTATCTACATCAAATCAAGCTAGGAAGTTTAGAAACTCGCCTAAAATCTAGGTTGTCGGATTTGTATTGTTCGAGAGGATAAGAAATCTGTGATAACTTATGTGATTGTATTATTTATTAGTATGGGATAATGAATGTAATAAATATTATCGTAGCATAGTTGTTATGGATTCTCTTGAGCAATCTGATTCGCCTAGTGTCGCGCCCCGATGATTCCGCCATCGGTTAGGGTGTGACAGTAACAAACAAATTACTTTTGTATCTCTGATTTAAATTTAATGTAGTTTGTTTCCTTCTTGACCCTAACAGGTTGAGGGCACTTCCAACAGTGTAGCCAAGAGATATTGATGACACCCGATCATAGTTCAACTGTTGAAGAGCTTAAATCTCCTAAGATACCACACAACAAGGTTAGCCTACAGGCTACACCCCCGATATAATTGCATATAGTAGCACGTATAAGCTTTCAAAAGAAGCTATAATGGTATAACCGCTTTAATCATATCTAGACTTCAAGATATTATAGTTGAGAATACTTTTAAAATCATCCTACTGTTAAACGCTTTAATCATATCAAGGCTTCAAGATATTATAGTTGAGAATACTTTTAAAACCATCCTTGCTTTGAACTGGTGGAATTGTTAGCAACCAAGTATCTAACATAAATTAACAGATTCAAATATTTTTTGTGAGGCTGTTCCTTCCTAGGTCAACATCATTTTATCTAGGTGTCATTATCTTTTGTGTAAATTCAACTAATTAAGTTCATATTTGTTGGAAATTAATCTAAGGTGAGCTGAAAACTGAATTTAACCTTTATCTCTTTGGTTGCACATTAAAGCTTACAAATTCGTAGTTAAATCTAATAATAATTCTACGTATATTAATAAATCACGGAAAAGTGGATCAACTTCCTACTAGCAAAACCTAATGAACACATGTTTGGTAGTGACGTGCAAGGTACAAAATATATCCACGTATGAAATATATTTTAACATCTTCGCCTCGACTTTTGCTCTTTGAGCTTTTGATAGGCTATTTGAGCTCCATGATCTGGTGTTTCAGTTATGTTATTGTATTATTAGTCACGATCGTTTGCATTACTTATGAAGCTGGAATTTATGACATGGCCTTAGTGTATATTAGATGATCATCTGTCTGTGATGTGACCCGAGTATACGTTCGATTTTGTTCAGCATAACCTATAGCAACGACATGTCATCGCTTAGGCGTACTTCTTTTCGTCTCTAAAGTATAATTACATTTTTGACTTGAAAATTCTTTCGGTCGATTCAGATCAACCCAATTCAATTCAGATCTTGAAAAATCTTTCAGATCTTGAAACTCATGGACGACGGCGGTGGTGGAGTTCGGTAGCGGCGGTGTTCGAGAGAGAGAAGAGAGAGAAGAGAGAGATGATGGCAGTGGGATGGTGGTGTTGGCGGCAGTGCGATGGTGGTGGTGGGGATGATGCGGTGGTGGGGGTGGTGGTGTGGTGTTGGTGGCAGAGAGGGAGAGAAAGAGAGAGTGCAGGGGGTGTTAGAGAGAGGCAGATTAGGCAGTTTCGACTCTAGGGTTGGTCTGAGTTGAATCATTGATAGAAGATGGTGGTTAACCTGTGGTGCTCATGGTTGGCCAAGGTTGGGTGGTGGTCTGATAGCTGTGGTTGT
>JARYGA010014967.1:0-48790 GCA_030545235.1 Helianthus tuberosus
CGTTTGAAACCGGTATTTCGTGTGAAAGTTGATTTTATTTGAAAACACTATTTCGCACCAAACTGATTTCGTATCAGTGTGTTATTTCGTGTGTATTCTCATTTCGTGTGAACTTTCGTTGTTGTTTGAATTTTGTGAATTTGTGAAACAGATTATCGAAACATGGAAGAGGAGTTTTACAATGCGTTTGCTTCACCAGTTGCTCCTGTTACAGCTGCTGAAACTCTTTACAGTGAGAATGAGACGGGAACGTATCAAAAACCGCCAAAGCTCATGTACATTGAAGACTTTAGAGGATGGCAAAATAGGTTTGAAAACCGGGTACAAGCCTATAGGTTTGACGCATGGTGTTCGTTAGAGGTGGATTATGAGAAACCGAAAAATGAACGTGGGCTTGAAAAACCATTTAGTGACTATTCAGATGTTGAAAAATTGAAATATACAAGTGAAAAAATGATGATCAGCATTCTCCAACAAGCAGTTAAAGAAGATATCTTTGTTTTGCTTCAACATTCGGGTACTGCAAGATCAATTTGGACTGCATTGATTCAAAAGTTCAAGGGAAGCGTAGATATGATAAAGAACAAAAAGGCCTTATTAAAGAAATCATTTGATATGTTTGTAGCTTTCGAAGGAGAAACAACCAAAGCGACTATTGATAGATATTGTCATCTTGTTTTAGAAATGGGAAGATTGGAAATAAAGAAAGACGACGATGAGTGGGTTGATAAGTTAGCCGATGCGCTAACACAGCATAAATGGGGAACATATTTGTTGATTTTAAAACACATGAGAAAGTCTGAAAGTATGAATTTGGCAAAATTCATTCAGAAGATTGAAGAGCATGAATTGGACATTCAGAAAACTGCTATCATGTCTAATCCAAATGCACAACAAGATGTTAGTCTGTATTACAGAGGAAATAAATTTGAAACCACTCCAAGTCCAAAGATCAAGACTGCTTTTAGTGCTGATGGTTCTTCAGGTTCAAATGTTAGCACTACAACTCAGAGTGGTGGATATTCATCATCATATTCAAGTTTTGATCCGAATTTCACAACACCAAGTCCTCAGCAACAAAATCCAAAGAATTTGCAATGTAATGTTACATTGAACATTCAAAATGGTCAAAATCTCTCTCTAGAAATGGCTAAGCAACACATGGCATCACTTGTTGCTATGTTAGAGTCATATGAAAGTTTAGTTGCTGGTAGAATTGGAAATCCAATGCTCATAAAAGAGGATTATGATCAGATTGATGCTGTAGAACTTGAGTTGATGGATATCAAATGGTGTTTGGCTAGTGCTGTAAGAAGAGCTGAAAAATTCCAATAAATCACCGGTAGAGATGATTTTTGAGAAATGAGTGCATCTCCGATAGGGTTTGACAAATCAAAGGTCATTTGTTTTCGTTGCAAAGAAAAGGGACATTTTAAAAAAGAATGCAAAAATAAAGAAGCAACTGAAAAACAAGACTCATCTGGAAACAACAATTATTATCAAAAATCAATTTTTCATCAGCTTAATCAACAACAACCATCGTCATCACGTGCTCTTGAGGATGGAAAGAAAAAAGTTTTTCTTGTCAATCAAGATGATGAAAAGCTAGCAGAGGGTTTTAGTTGGGACAACTATGTGCCAGATAAAGAATTTTTAAAGAAATCAGCTCTTATTGCTCAAATCCTGGAAGCAGAATCAGTCAAATCTCATCCAAAAAGAATACCGATTTTTCCAGAATTAGGAAGTGATACAGATACAGATGATGAAGAAGAGTATATTAATAAAGCTAGAAAAGGTCTGGATCCTGATAGTTTTAATTTGTTTTTTGCAGATAAGGTTGAGATGCTGAATGAGAAAAAGGCTGCTAGATTGAAGAAAGAGTTGGAAGCAAAAAAGAATTGTTGAAGAAAAAGAAAAACTGAAAGCCGAGAAAGCTGAAGTTGAAGAAAGTTCAACAAAGAAAATTGAAGAAGAAAAGTGTGAGATAAAAGTGGAAGTTGATGAAGAAACGGTATTTGAGAAGGTAGTCGAAAAAATTGTTGAAGTTGAGAAAATTGTCGAAGTTGAAAAGATCATTGAGGTCATAAAACCTTGTCCAAAATGTTTAGAATCATGCAAATATTGTGAAGAAAAAGACAAGACGATTCGTGACCTGGAAGAGTTGAAAGAGAAACTGTTGTTTGATGTGAAGTACGTGAAGGAATCTTATGACGTGTTGAACAGAACAGTTGATGGTCTGAAAAAGACAAATTCAGAAGTTGATGCTGCCATGACAAGGATGAGCTCAACATTAATGACAAAGCAGAAAGTCATCAATGAGTATATTGAAGACTGTGCAAAGCTGAAACAAGACTTGGAACTTGAAAAGATAGAAAGTGAAAGAATCAAACGATTGTTGTTGAGTTATACAACGTGTGATTATTTGATTGACAGAGTTTATCCTACTGTTGCAGGTCTTGAAGCTTTTAAAGAACAAAAGAAGGAAGAAACGGATACTGGTAAGAAACAAAGTGTCAAGTATAACAAGTGTCCGCCTCCGATCTATGAAAGTTATTCTCCCAGAAAACCAAATGAGGAACGTTTAAATAAGGCACTCAACATAAAGTTAACGTCTGAAACCATTGATGATTTACCAGACAACATTGATGTCACATTCACAGCGTCTGACACTGATCATGAGTCTGAGTTGTTAAAGAAAGTGGTCGATCAGGTGTTGGATATGGATGAAGAGTTAAAGTCGGAGTCTAAATCTGAAAGTTCGAGTTCGTCAGACAAGAGTCCGAGTTCACCGGTTAAACGTGTTTACAATAAAGAATTCCTGTTATCAAAATCTAATTTGAATGACGGACCAATCAAAGTGGCATATACTTTGAATGATTCAGACAAATTATATTCTGATGAGGAATTTCCAATAAGAAGTGTCAAATCTGAAATGATCAAACAGGTTTTCAAATTAACAGAAATTAATATTTCTGAAATAAAAGATTTAAATCTTCATGAAAAACCTAAAAAGCACACTTCAAGAGTTCAACAGAGATTGAACAAGAAAAAGGGTTATAGTTCTGATTATGTTTCTCAGAAGAAACCAAACCATAACGGTAATTTCAAAAAGAAAGGTCTTGGTTTTAGTTCTTTAGAAAATTATAAAAATGAGAAAAATTATAAACCAAAAACAAAATTTGTTGCAGGAGGAAGTTCTGAAGAAGAGCAGAAGAAATCATTCTGGAGACAGTCAAACCAAGAGTTTCTTGCTGAAAGGAAGAAGAATATGAAAAAATTTGTTCCAAGAGTTGACAAAAGAATCTGTTTTAAATGTCAAAAAGCTGGACACATTGCTTGGAATTGCCACGAGTCCACTTATTCAAAACAGGGAGTTTCTTCTAACTCAAAATTGAAAGAAAAACTTGTTGATGAAAAGAAACAATCAACTGAGAAATCTAAAGTGTTTGAAAATTCGACTTTCGAAACTGGTGATGTTTCAAAACGTTTTTACAAAAGAAAAGTTGATTTGAACAAACAAAGATGGGTTGTAAAATCTGAGAGTAGTTATGACAATAAATCTGATTCCATAAAATCAGAGGAGTCATCTGTTGAGAAAAAGAATGAGATTTCCGTTCCAAAGTTGAACGATGAAAACTTTCCGCCATTGTCAAAAGAAAATTTGAAGTTGAAAGTTGGTAAAGTTGAGATTTCAGATCAATTCTTCCCTAGTAAAGGAGAATTTGATGCTGAAAAAGCTTTCAATGGGAAAGTCAAACATATATTTGGGAAGATGGTAGATGGGAAAGTGAAAAGTGCAAAAGATTTTTATAAATCGAAAGGAGGTTGGGATAGAGATGAATCAAAATCACCCAAGGCTTGTCAGGCTTGGGTGATAGCATTTTCTACTTAAAAACCTGACTTGCCGGAGCTCCCAAGTTGGTAATCGTGGAGCATGAATCGGCATCATTCTTGAAAAATTGTTTTTGTGAAACATTTAAAAATTGTTAAAATTTCTACAGCTTGTGGACATGCCGGAACTCCCAGGTTGGTAAGTATGGAGTAGGAATCGACATTTTCCTGCAAATGGTAGTTGTTATTAAATTGTCATATTTTGCTTTACAAATGGTAGATTTGAACCTACAAGTGGTTGAAAACAGGATTCTCATCTGCAAATGGTTAATCAAGGTCATTAATTTGAACTTGATTTAACTTTCATTCAAATGGTTGAGAAAACAAAGTGATGAATGAATCCCCGATCTTACAAGTGGTAAAATAAACAAAACTTATTTTCCGGAAAAACCATTTTTGATTAAAACAAACTTAAGTGTTTTGAAATCATAATGGGAAAATAGTTTGTTGTTAGGGGGAGTTCTGATTGTTTATGCAAATTGGATGGCGATTTGAAGCAATTCGAATCAGTTTGTCAGTTTATTTGTACAGTTTGTTTTCAAATTTCATTTTAATGATTTTGAATTTTAGGGGGAGTAAGATATTTCGGAAAATCCAAAAACATTAGAAAATTTGAAAAAGTAAAAAAACATGATAAAATCAAAAATGAGTTTTTGTTGTGAAAAGAGGAAATGATAGTACATCAGTGGACATTCACAGCATGCTAAAGAATTGGAAAGTCTAAAAGTGATAAACGGTCTCAGTGATGATGTGCTAGTAGGTTTTTACACATTTAGTAGATTGTGTTGAGATATAAACCTAAATTTCAAACTTACTTATCTCGTGGGGAACATCTCTCGGATATATGGGTAACCCCCAAAATCTTGTTTGAAAGGTCCCTCTTTCTGAGATACTAGGTCTTTATGCTTAGTGATATCTGGGGTATTATCCCGGGACTTCTGATTTTGCAGAAGCAATGGCCTAGTCCCCGTATAATACTTTTCGTTTGCTTGAAATATAGCACCCCCTCTGTCACACCCCGATTTCCACGTGTCACCGGTGGGCCCGGTGGGGGAGTATCGTGACGTGGTTGGCAACATAATAGTCAAACAACACAATATATATGAATGCACAGCGGAAGCAAAAGATAATATATTACAATCCGAATATAAAGTAATATTCAAGTATTACAACGGAAGGTAAAGGATCCACAGGCGGATCTTAAAACATATCATTTGTTCAACAGACTTTAGACGCCTAGAACTTGCAAGATTCCTTATTAGCGTCCTGAGCTTCCAACCAATTTCGTACAGTACCTGTCACTTAACCTTTTTGGAAAATACGTCAGTTTTCACTGGTAAATACACTCAACTGACTCATTTGAAAAGAGTTTAAGAAAATTGATTTGGATGCACGTGGCACAAAATATCTTTTGTAATTTGATTAAAATGCACAGAGGCAAAATTAACCTTTTATACTTGGGAAAATTATTTGTATATAATCTTGTATACAGTTTTACTTATTTGTCGTCCGTTAGGGCCGGTTTGTAGGGCCGGACTAGATTAACTGACACGCCACAGGTATAATGCCCACGGGCTATCATCCTCTAAGTGGATTACCAGTTCCGGTATAATGCCCACAAGGATGATACCTCGGAGTGGATTACCAGTTTTTACATAATGCAGCTGTCAGGTGTATGCCTACACCCCGTGCTTAGGTCGTGGCCATTTCGTAAAATGATGCCAAGGATATCCGGGACATGGTCATTTAACCCCCAAGGGCCATACATCAAATAATACAGAATAAAGCGAGTTATGTAATACATTAATCACAATCCGATTTACATGTCTACATACCCGACCAAGCGGCACTTTTATAGTACCGTATCCCAAGCCCGTATAGGGAAAATAAGTTAAGAGTATTTACCTGAGCTAACTCCTGTCTTATATAGCAAGAATCTAATAACTCAGCCGTAGTCACTTTAAGTAAGCGTAGGTACAATTTACCGGAAAGCTCTAGTCTGGAATGATGGTATAAACAATTAATTAGAATGCTAACGGGTCTTTAATTAAGCCTAAGCTTAGACCGGTTAGTCTTAAGGGAATATACGGTTCTTACGCACGATTACGCGAAGACCGGAATAGAATGTGATTTAGACCCGACAAGTTTGGAGACTTGTATAATATGGGTAAACTCAACACATTCTGGATTTTGAGATAAAACCGATAAGGTTTGACCCGTTTCGGCTAATTTATGTAAACTTGTTACATAAACCGAACCGATCGCGTAATAAGCGTAACGGGTAACCGAATGGATCACGAACAGGTTTCCTAAGTTAATATGCCTTAAATATGCTGTGGTATCAGTAGGATACCTTCCATTATGCCCAAAACGAGTTAAATCTCAATTTAAGCCCCGTAGGGGTATTTTGGTCATTTACCTAAGGCATATATACTACCTGTCATACAACTACTCGAACGATGTGACCATAAGGTATAACCTCGGAAGGTTATTCCCTACACTATGGTCACCTAATGTATTTGGTCGGATCCTAATGATCGACCAAACTGGGTCGGGTTCGAGGTATAAGCGATTCATCAGATCGCTTACCCTACGACCCTAGACAACGTGGTAATCAGTAGGCATAGTCCCAAGGGACTATAACCAACGTGATTACACTCACGTTGCGAAGTTCAAAAGAACTTCGCATTGACCATTATTGGTCAACGCTGAAAGTCAAACAAAGTTTGACTTTCTGACTCGAAAAGCAATAAAATAAGGAAAAGAACGAAAGAATACTTACGAAGGGTCCCCGAATGCTAATCCCGATCCAAGAACTCAGGTATGAAACAATGGTTTCAACTTAGAGCTCTCAAATCAGAATTCTAGTGCTTTAAAACAATGAAAGGCATGGGGTATTTATAGGAATACCCGAACCGTTAAGATCGTTTCATGGAAAACGTGCCTTAATCCCATCCGTACATGTGTTGCAAAGTTATGGTGTTTAGGTGTTTAAATTCCATCCATACATGTGTTGCAAAGTTATGGTGTTTAGGTGTTTAAATTCCATCCATACATGTGTTGCAAAGTTATGGTGTTTAGGTGTTTAAATTCCATCCATACATGTGTCGCAAAGTTATGGTGTTTAGGTGTTTAAATTTCATCCATACATGTGTTGCAAAGTTATGGTGTTTAGGTGTTTAAATTCCATCTATACATGTGTTGCAAAGTCATGGTGCCTAAATTCCATCCTTATCCGCTGACTAAGCATGTTAGAATGTGTGGTTGTGAATTAAACAACGGCTAATCCATCGAATCTGGTCCCGAATGCGAAAAACGAACCAACTGACGCGATGAATGGATTTTTCTTAAGGCGAACACTAAAATATAATGTAGTCATGCTTACATAAATTTTTGGATGTCCAGATGTATTCAGAACGTAGGTTATGCTCGAAAATGCAAACTTATGCACCTTTTGACGCTTTTAGTCCCTGATCCTTCTATACTTGATCTTAACATGCTTTCTTGCACTTCGAGCCCACTAACTTGACTTTTATGGGTCTTAAGACATAACCATACCTTTTTAAGTCCTTGGGTAACTTTATGGTTACCCGAAAAGTCTTAATTTCCAATGTTTACGCTTTAACCCCTCGCACACGAATTTGATCACAACTTTCTCATACGATAACGAAACTTTATGAAATTTTAATCGTGCATTCTAGTGAGCATAATTTACATTTACAAAGCTTCGGGTTTGTCAAAAGGTCACTCAGAGGTATATCTTTAACATGTTGACACATTTAACCCCTGTAGTTTGTAATCTCTCACTTTTAGCTTCGTATGATCCATGATTCATTCGTTTGAAGGTATGAATCATTGTGTAGGGTTAATGTTCATTATATTTATTCACAGTTGACACTTAGAATCCGTATAAACACATACTTTCCATGTTTGTCAACTTTAGTCCTTTTATAACATTCTTTCACACGTTCAAACTTTATGACACGTGTCCACACATTATAGGACGTGAATTTTCGAGGTGTTACACCCTCAGCATAAAAAAATGATGAAACATTGCAAAGTGCTAATCATGTGCTGTTGAAGAAAAGATTCTCTAAAGGGAACATACCTAAAGTCGAAGCCATCATCTCTCTGATTTTGCGGAAGCAATAGCCTGAGCTCTCATGGCCCTCGCATTTAACCCTTTACAGATATCATCTAGGTATATTCACCTGTAAGACTGAATATTGGGATCTGGATACGGGAGTATATTCTGAGGTGGGACACGTGAATAAGTTTAAGTCTCTAAAACATTAATCTCGTATCTCGAAACAATTGAACTTTGTGTGAAAATTTAAGTGGATCAGTATACTGACAATCTAAGTGAATCGTTTAGAACTTAAAATGTTTAAAGCTTAACGGTGTTGGTGATTTGTCTCAAATACTGATATGATCCTCTTACACAAACTCACAAAAATATTGTCTGTAAATGATCTGTAAATGTGTTAAATCAATAAAACAAGACAATTAAAAGTGAATCAAGCTGTTACAAAGTCTAATCAATGAATTCCGCCTCTGATTAGACCGAGAACTCTTCTGATAGACTCATTTCGATCGTCTCATGATCCTACAATATCAATATGAAGTTGATAAAAGATACCCCAACGTCAAGCAGAGAAACAACAATTTTTTCCGAACCGGGTATTCACAAAGCGATGCTTCTCAATCAAGGGTGAAGAGAGTAAATTTGCAGGATGTGCTCATAGAATATATATATAAGAGAATGGAGATCGAATAACCAAGTAAGACAAAGCGTTAGCAGAGCAAAAGACTTCTATACAAAATATCAAGAAGGTCTTGTTGTAGCTAACCACTAGTTCCTTGAAATGTTCACAAAGTTGCATGTCAACCTTCTTTTCTTGGAAGTATTGACCAATTGCCAAAACATGACGAGTTCCTAAAGGATAAGCTTACTAATAAGAATAAGTTAGAAAAACTTCTTCTATTACACTAAATGAAGAATTTTCTGCAGTTCTACAGAACAAGTTGCCAAAGAAGGTAATCGATCCTCGAAGCTTTACTATTCCCTGCCTGATTGGGGATCTGTCCGTCAGCAACAGATTAGCTGATCTAGGTGCAAGTATTAACCTGATGCCATATTTAGTATTTGCCAAGCTCAACCTAGGGGTGACATCTCCCACTTGCATGGGGGAATCATGGAGAATATGTTACTCAAGGTCGACAAGTTTGTCTTTCATGTCAATTTCGTCATCCTAGATATAGAGGAAGATGACTATGTGCTACTTATCTTAAGATGACCATTCCTAGCCACAACTAGAGCCATGGTCGATGTTTTTGAAAGAAAACTTGCTTTGAGAGACGATGAAGAGAAAATCACTTTTGATGTACTTCATAGATGCCATCATGACGCATGTTGGTAAATTCTTACATGAAATCCGTGGTCGAGATCCGTCAGATACTAAATCCTTGATTCAGACCTGAAATGAATAGAGTATATTGATTTGCTTGAAAGTTCAGATAGTAAGTTAATTGAGAGTGAAGAATCGGAAGAAGAATCAGAGGATGATTCTCTATCAATGAAGTCTTTGAGGCTTTGGACGTAAAGGAGCCAAAGACAAAGAAATCAAGGGAATAGCCGCCCTCATTAGAGCTGAAAGAGCTTCCGTCACTTTTAGAGTGTGCATTCCTAAATGATGCGGGAAAGCTACCAATCATTATATCCTCAAAAGTAGAAAACGATGACAAGGAGAAATTACCAAGCAACTGTTTGGAAGATTATGGATATCAAAGGAATTAACCCATCCTTTTGCACTCACAAGATCCCTATGAAGGATGAATTTAAGCCAGTAGTGCAACATCAAAGGAGGCGGAACTCGAATATGCAAGACATAGCCAAGAAAGCAGTAATTAAAGTCTTATATGCGAGTTTAATCTACCCCACCTCAGAGTCAAAATGGGTTGGTCCTGTTCAGGTTATATCAAAGAAGGGTGGGATGACAGCCGTTGCTAAGGAGAAGAACAAACTTATTCTGATAACAATAGTGACAAAATGGTGTGTGTGCATTGATTATAGAAAAGTGAATGACACTACACAAAGAGACCACTTTCCCCTCCCATTCATTGACCAAATGTTGGAGTTGTTATTGCGAAAACAATTTTATTGTTCCCTTGATGGATTTTCGAGATACTTTCAAATCCCTATCTTTCCCGAGGACCGGAAAAAGATGACATTCACATGTCCTTTTGGCACATTTACATATCGGTGCATGCTATTTAGGTTGTGCAATGAACTCACCACTTTCTAGAGGTTCATGACAACAATATTTTACGACATGATTGAAGATTCCATGGAAGTTTTCATGGATGAATTCTCTGTCTCCGAAGATTCTTTCGACATGGTTTGAAGAATCTTCAATGAATGTTGGAACGTTGTACAAAGACCGACTTGATGCTAAATTGGGAGAAGTGTCATTTCATGGTAAATGATGGTATCTTTCTAGGGAACAAAATGTCTAAAGAAGGTATGGAAGTTAATAGAGTTAAAGTGGATACAATTTCAATACTTCCACCACCTACCTCAATGAGAGCAATACAAAGTTTTTTAGGTTATGCAGGATTTTGTTGGCCATTTATCAAAAAAAAAAAAAATTAAGATCATGCGACATGTTTTTAGTGCATATTTACGCCCATTTATCGAACTTTTTATGACTTTATAGTTAAAAATACTATCTAAATTGTTTCTATTTGGTAATTGCAGGTTTTTAAGGTCTCTGGATGAAAGAAACAAAAAACGAACTAAAATTCAAAGATTCTACGTATAATAAGCAAACTACTAGATAGGCACGACCCTGCATATCAACCCAGCATTACAAGTCAACAAGTCAACCCAAATCTGGTCAACAAAAGTCCACGATGTGCAAAGGCACGACCGTGTATCACGTAGGCACAACCGTGCAAGATGAAGATATAGATTGAAAGCTTTGAGATCCGATAAGACTAACAATCTTTGAAGCCCTGTTTAGACACCTATCCATGCACAACCGTGCACCCTAGGCATGACCGTGCCTTTAACAAAATGCAACAACAAGTAATGGGAAAAGACTAGAAAGACTACGAGCTATCAATCAAAAGGACAAGGCATGATCGTGCTTATGTATTGATTACTGTCGTAAGGATCAATCAAAAACCTAATTAAACTAAGTAGATAGCGTAACTAGGGTATCGTATCCACGGGGAATTTGTGGTCAGTGTAGAAAAAGCTAATTAAAAACTAAACTATCTAATTGGGGGTTTGTTTGTTTGATTTGAAAGAAAACACAATTTGTCACGAAAAGTGTTATCAGCATGAGAAGAAGCAACCCCACTCAGAATCCCGTATACCCGTTTTAACACAAAAATCAGTTTACTGATTCAAAACACCACATAGACATGGCATTGGAATTAATGACTTTGATTAATATTCACCATACAACTTAACAACTTGTTTAACTGTATCAATTACCCAACAGTTTACCAACCCGCTAACAACGTGAGAAAGTTGCCAATACGCTTAATAAACGACAAATAATTCAAAGACAATAAATGTTTACCAAGAATTTCTTGTGTTGCTTGGGTTGTAGATGGAACTTGGTATGACTTAAATGTTTAAACTTTGGAAAAGTGGTGTGTTATGTTTTTTTTTATTATTCTTTATACCATTCTTGTTTGTGAATGCGGCTTGTGATTTGGTTTTGGTTTTGGTTTTGGTTTTGGTTTTGGTCTTGGATCTTGTAAGTATTCTTGATAAACTTAGTGGTGTGTAAAACCATATACTAGTAGGGGGATCTCATTTTGGTAGTGGTTAACCCATTTATGGTAAAACACGTCTTTTGATCAACCATCACTTATCAAGGATATCATTGTTGGCCTTCACGATCTATATACTAGGCTTCAATGATAAGCCAAAGCTTGGTTGAACGACTTGCCTAACACAGTTTATATGTTAGGCTTGGTGTGGACCAAGAGTTGGTGAACTCATGTTAGAATATATATGTCTTTGTATACATATCTTATTATTATAATATCACTCGTTAAATAAAGATCAATCACCCGAACCAATCACAAGTGTCATCGGCACCTATACGGAGCACGGCACATATCCTTGATGGACCATAAGAGAGATCACAAGTAGAAGGATTTCAAAGTATAGTGTTGTGAAAGAAGAAGAGTAGTTAGATCTCTTTAACCCAAACTTAGTTGATGATTATTTATAAGGAATCTTATTCTAGGCAAGGGTAATGAATTAACTTTAATTAGACCTAATTCTATTTTAATCTCAAAACATAATTTGTAAATCTAATAAAAAGACTTTAAATGGATCTTTTTACTAAAATACACCACACCGCTTGCCAATATCCTAACTATAATTCATCGCAAGTGGAGTCGAAAACCCAAAATAACCCTCATTGTGCTCTGGATATTCTCTAATAATTTCTATTACTTGCATTATTTTCTAGTTTTAAATATAAATTAACAAACAAGCAAAAGATAATTCATTAACTAGTTATTTTTAAAAGTTGAGCAGTAAAAGTCGTGTCCTTTGGGTTCGATACTTGGTTCTTACATAATAAACTTTACTAAAATCGATAGGTACACTTGCTTATTGTGTGTGTTTAGTTTAAGTAATAATCATTTCTTATAAATTTAAAACTAGATAACCGTGTTTAAAAGTTATTAAGTTAAGTTACCTAATCGTGCTAAAAAGTTACTAAAATTAACACACCTAAAACACGCACATCAGTTTTCGCATTCGACAAATACCAATCTTACCTAATACTTTCAAAACAAGAGTTTATACGAATCATTCAACCTTCAGGTTCTTATTCGATGGATCCTTTTCCTACATGAATTTGATATTAAGATCAAAGATAAGAGTGGAGCACACTTATCAAGAATAAAGAACCCGAATATTGTCACACCCCAACCGATGGTGGAATCATCAGGGCATGAACGAATGGATAATTGCTCAAAGCATCATAACAATTGAAAATGACAATATTTAAATAAACCCTTTTTATTTCATAAACTCAAATTCGTACATTGTTGAAAGAAAAGAAATTAAATCAACTCAAATATTCAAACAAAAGAAAACTAATTTATTCATGCGTTTCTAAATCCACCTAGTAGATTTCTTGAACATTATCATCAATTCCCTACAATATATGAATAATAAAGGTCAACTAAATAGTTGGTGAGCATACAAGTTTGGTCTTCATAATATGGAATAAAAGGTCTCAATCTAACATGGCAATTTGTATTCTACTAGCATGTGTAAACTATCAATTAAACCAAGTGTCCACTAGCATATCCTTTCCACATAAGGGAACATGTCGTATAAGATTGAATACTTAACAATACAACATAAGGTCGGTGTGCTACTCCTTTAGCGCTATAATCGTTAAGTTAGGCGATGGAGTACACAAGATTGACTTCTAGCATGTATGTATGACAAATAACATGTATTCATAGATTGAGTGTTTGAAAAATGTGATTGATTGTGTGTATGCGAGTTGTTATAATTTCATATATTGCAACCCGACGTGTGTTTAAAGAAATAAGGGTTCGAGTATACTCATTGTTTGCAAGTGGTTTCCACAAACGTGAGATGGTCGGCTTGAGAGGTTGAAGCATCAATTTATCCTAACAAGGATGAACAAGGTGTGTAAATAGAAGGATTTAGAAGTTAGAATGTAAATGGGATTTAAATAAGAAATAAATAATGATGATGATGATGATATATGAAAATACATAAAAATATTATATTGACTAAACACTCACTTTGGACATTATTAATTTATGTGTATTTCGTGAGTACTATTTCACCCACTAGAAGTCCAAGTGTGAGGAATTTAGTCTAAGATAAATATTTATCTTTGCATACAAATTTCCACCATAAATTGGTTGGTGTCATGGCTAGGTTTAATATTTATAGAGTTAATTACACCGTTAGTCCCTATGTTTTATAGAAACTAACAAGATCAAGTACTAATAGTTTAAAATCACAATCTAGGGTTCTAACGTTTCATTTTGTAACAACTTAGGGTACTAACAACATATGTTAGTTTTTATGTTAGGTTGAAGGGCATCTTAGTCATTTTATATCTAAAGGACTACATATGTAACTTTGTGCTTAACAATGGACTGTTTTTGTAATTTACTCAAATATAAATATATTTTTATATTGTTATTTGTTAATAATCCTTAAAATTTACATTTTCGTTATTCTTAATTGCATTTATCACCGAAATTTCAGTTATACTTAATAGTAGAGTTTGATTCATTATTTTGTGGTTACATATGGCACCATCAGAAGCATATCAACCAGTACAACACCATGTTATTCTCGGAAGTCGAGTCCTTCATTTTTTTTCCGGTGACTGAACATCTGCTCCGGTGACCCACCCCATCTAAACAACAACCCATGATCGCAAATTGAAGTAACATAACTGCAAATCGACTTTCGTTTTGGTCAATTCTATGCAAGGGGTGTGGTGGTTCAGCGGTAGTTTCATCTCCCAACGCCGTCTATTGTCACTGCCGACAAAGGTTGTGTAAGAAACCTTGACTCACCCCCGCATCGCCTAAACAAACTAGGGCAGGTGATGGCGGATACGCGATGGTTGAGGTGCTGTCAGCCGGAAATACCTCTTTCACACACATGTGTGGGTTATGGTTTATTTTTCTAAATGACAGGTGAGGAAGATGGGGAAGGGTATGGATAAAATCCGACCAGAGAACAACCAAATCGTCGTCGAGGGACACCAAGATTATTTCAGGCAGCTGGTGGAAATAAGTAGTGGGTGGTAGTTGTGTGTTATGTAGAGCGAGAGAGGGATAGATGGAGAAATAATGGTTTTTGGCCGGAGGTGGTGGTGGTCATCGGAGACGCTGATGGTGGCAACCGGTTATGGTGGGGGTGACTGATTGTCTTCTGAAAGGATAGTAATTTTTGTTATATTTTTATTTCAATAATATACACAATGGTCCATTTAAGTAGAGTATATAATAAATATGGCCCCTCTAGTATTAAAGTGCCTTTCAGTCATTTTAGCAAAACTTAACAGAAAACTTAATGTAAGTTAGTGTTGATACCCAAACTCGTTACAAAATGAAACGTTAGAACCTTAGAGTGTGATTTTAAACTATTAATACCTGACTTCGTTACTTTTCATATACCACAGGGACTAACAGCGATATACATCTTTAGTCTATAATGATTTTGGTAATAATAATAATAATAATAATAATAATAATAATAATAATAATAACTAATTGTAAGAATAAATGAATCAATTTACCAAAATTAAATTGCAAGATTAAATGAGCTAGAAACAAAATTAAAGGGGTTAGTGGTTAGTAGCATGAATAAAATGTTAGTGATTATTAACATGGTTAAAGAAGTTAGCATGGTTAGTAATGTTAGACATATAATAAGGAGTTAGACAATATTAAGTTAGGCATTATAATAATTGATCATGGTTAGTAATGTAAGATAGAAATGACATAATTAAAGGTTAAAAAACATGTAAAAGAAAACCCAATATTGGTCCTTATTTTGGTGATGCACCATCTTTGTTTACCATGACAAACATCTGGTAACATTCCATGAGGATTTCTCCAAGATGGGGAAGTATGAAAACACAAAGAAAAACAAGAAGAAGAGAAGAAGATGAAAGGAGATGGAACTCACTTTTAAGATGGAAGAATTATTTGATAAATGATAAAGGAAAAGTGATGGATGAAGTGGGTATTTATAGGGAAGAGATTAGAGTTTAAGGTGGTGAAAAAAATATGGAAAGTTGAAAATTGGCTCATTAATATTTTGTTTTTGGGCCCTAATGCCATGGCTTTGTTTGTTTTATGCATTTCTCTTTTATTATTTGTATAAAATTGAGTTTCTAACATAATATATAAACATAGTATGACACAATAGTTGATTGATTGGGTCTTGAATATCGAATTTACACAACATAAGTCGGTTATTGAATGATTTAAACGTGTCTTGATGATTATATGAATAACACCTATGTTTGATTGAACAATTATTGAGAGAGAAAATAAAATGAATTCCATTATGATCACAAGTCTCGGATTACAATGGTTGAATACGAAAAAACACGGAAACGAATAATACAATAATTGCGGAATGTTACAGTCTCCCCTAATTTAGGAAATTTCATCCCGAAATTTATTCAAAAGGAAGACGCGGAGAATAGGTGCGGGTACTTGGTCCTCGTGTTGCTTTCGAGTTCCCAAGTGAACTCGGCACCACACTTTCCTTCCCAACGAACCTTGACTAGGGGATACAACTATGCCTTAGCTGTTTAGTACCACAGTCCATGATTTCCACCGGTTTCTCGATGAAGTGCATGGTCTCGTAGATACGTATTTCGTCAAGCGGAATGTGAATGTTCCCTTCAGCTAAGCATTTCTTGAGGTTGGAAACGTGAAACACCGAATGAACATTGTTGAGCTCTGCGGGTAATTCGAGTCTATACGCCACTTGACCAATTCTCTCGAGTATCTTAAATGGTCCGACCTATCGAGGAGCTAATTTCCCTTTCTTGCCAAAATGGACCACTCCAGTCCAAAGGGATACCTTAAGAAGTACGTGGTCACCAACTTGGAACTCCAAGGGTTTGCGATGCTTATCGGCGTATTTCTTGTGTTGGTCTCTAGCTTTGAGGAGGTTGTCTTGGATTTGTCAAATCTTATTCGTTGTTTCTTGTATGAGTTCGGCACCAGTGATTTGAATTCGCCGATTTCGTGGCAACAGATAGGCAAATGACATTTTCGACCATTTAATGCTTGAAATGGGGCCATTTGGATACTAGAGTGTTAAATGTTATTGTACGAGAATTCAACCAAAGGTAAATGTGTATCCCGATTACCACCAAAATCAGTGACACAAGATTGAAGCATATTTTTGAGAGTTTGGATAGGACGTTCGGTCTGACCATCGTTTTAGGGTGGTAAGCCGTACTGAGGTTAAGTTGGGTGCCCATAGTTGTTTGGAAAGTTTGCCAAAGGCAACATGAATTCCATGACGACAAATATTTCCTCGATTTAGATACGGGCTAGTTTCTCAACTCGATAATCTTCATGAATGGGAAGGAAATGAGCTGATTTGGTTAACCGATCAATGATCACCCATATGCTATCATGACTGGAGGATGTGCGGGGGAGTTTGGTTATAAAATCCATAACGATGCTTTCCCAGTTGCACATCGGGATTACGGGTTGTTTAAGTAATCTGGGAGGTTGTTGGTGTACCACTTTAACTTTGGAACATGTGAGACATTGGGACATGGGACATGAAGAGAGCAATGTCCTTCTTCATGCCAGACCACCAATAGACTTAGCAAAGATCTTGGTACATTTTATTAGCACCAGGGTGAACGGAGTATCGAGATTTGTGTGCTTCGTTCATCAAAAGAGCATGAAGATCATCGCAATTTGGAACCCAAATACGATTGAGGTAGTGAAAGATACCAGTAGATTTAGACTCGAGTTGACTTTAAGCTCCACATGGCATTTCTTGATACAAATTGTTTTCGACAACTGACGATTGTTGAGCTTCATGAATACGAGTTTAGATATCGGTTTGGAGTTGCAAGAAACGGATACAATGAACTTTCACATGACTCTTTCGACTAAGTACATCGGCCACGACATTCTCCACGCATGTTAAGTTCCTTTTAGTTAAAGATATCTGGAGGCTTTTGTTGTCACACCCCAACCGATGGCGGAATTGATGTGTGCAAAATGCAACATATAAATTACATCAAATGTGGCATAAAACTAACCCTTTTTAGTACTAATGTTGGAAAAAGAGTGTTTTAGTCTTCCTTTTGTATTTTCAGGGTTAAATGAGCTTAAAGGAACAAAAGAAGCAAAAATGCAGCCAAATCTAACAATAATACAAGAAAATGAATAAACGTGGCATGCCCGACCCATAGACAACATCTCCCCAAGCAAAAACAAGATATCAGAAGGCTGAACACACCCCGTGCTCATTGAACACGGGGGCGTGCCCAAGTGTCTGCAGAAAAGACAAAGCTGTAGAAGCTTCTATTTCCCAACACGGGGGCGTGGCCAACGGAGACGGGGCCATGGTCAACGCTATGATTCGCAAAATCAAGGCAAATCTTGATAGTACAGATACGCTTCTGCACACGGGGTCGTGCCCAGCGGACACGGTGGCGTGGTCAACTAATGCAGACAAACTGCAATTAATGAAGAAAGAGAAGATGGGTGGACACGGGGCCGTGCCCAACGGGCACCGGGCCGTGTCCGGGCTTCTATGCAGGCTATAAATAGGGGTACTTGGCTCACTTGCAAACCATCCCTTGACAAACCACCTCTCTCACACTTCACCCACCCACCACCACCATCACAACCCACATCCACCACCATCATCCATCATCCATCATAGAGTGTGTGAGTAGTCTCGGGATCCAAGATTGATCATAAGAGTTCTTGACAATCAAAGGCCATGTTTGCCTAAGTCTCTTACATCACTTGGTGAAGACAAGCATTTAGTGTAATACTTTTTATTCTTAATCTTTTCGCACTTTTTATTTGGTTATGTAATAATGACTTTAATAACTAGTTTCTTATATTGAAGGTGAATCTTCCTTATCATTTGTCCGTGGTGTCTTGGCATTATTTTACTGTCTATATAAAATAAAAGATTTTCACCATTCATATCTCCACGGTCTATATGGAGATATGTTGGTGTCGCAACCCCCGATCCCTATTTCCTTGGGAACGGGCGGCCGCGAGCCAGTTTCGGTGGTATCTGGTATTGTCTAATTTGGCAGCGGAATTTCCATCAGGACCGTAGTTAGGAAATATTGGATCAGAGTAAAATACCACATTTTCATAATATTAAACACATGCGATAAAACCCAAGTTTGCAGTACACACATTTTCATAGGAATAAATCCTATTTTTATTTAATAAAAACATCTATTTTAATTTAGGTAATTTTATTGCCACTTTTCCAAGCCTTCAGTGCTGTCCAGCTGGCTTCTATTTGGCTTTCACATTTTGTTACCTGAAACGCGTTTAAAAACATTTTGTCAGTGGGAAATACTGGTGAGTGAATCCCAGTTTAATCAAGTTTAATAAAAACCATTGTACAGTATTGAGGGCGATCTCGTAATTACATTTGTTTCCAAGTTATATCAATTAACATCCATGGTACTGTCAGACCCGACTTGTGGAAATGTTACCCCTCGCAAGGCAGTAACATAACTTTGTATACAAAATCCCAACATACTCATGATAATTGTATCCTTACAAATACTCAATAACTGCTTAATATATAATTAATTAATTAATTAAGTGAGGTTTTGTAAAAACAATTTACAAAAAGGAGATTACTCACAAAAAGGTTTACACAAAAAGAAGGATTACTCACATTGCTGTCTTAGATTATCCTTTAGGGTTTCCTGGTGACAATCTATAATTTACACAAATGCACACGTGTTAGTATAATAACCCATTTTAACATTAGTAATACCCTCCCCGAGATGGCATTCCAACGACTACGTCGGGCAGAACCACGACAGCCGTTACGGAACCCTAGATCAATCGGGCAGAGTATCTAATACGTATCCAGGGGTTATAATACTTACAACGGAGCAGAACTTCGCTACTTAGGGGGGGTATTATACCCGTGTATAATGCCTACACTTAAATTTTGAGATTGAGAAAAGAAATCTGAACGAATTCGACTGAAGGCCACTGCATGCAATTTATAGGGCTGAAACCTGACTTCCTCGCGGCCCGCGTAAGGTATAGCCGAGAGGCTACGCGGCCCGCGTCAACGCTGGTCAACAGTGTAGCTGATCCAGGTCAGCTAGTAGGTTCAACAGGTGTTGGGCCACGTGCACTACGCCAAAAAAGGCTTACGGCCACACAAAAAAAGAGAGACCATACGCCTTTTGTCACACTTTTTTTTTTCAACTCAAGTGTGACCAAAGGTCCAGTCATCATAGGTATCATACTGCCACATTCACGTTTAGTGGCCGTAGCAACTTTAAAGTGTGGCTAAAGGGTACCACAATCTCTTGCTGGAAATCAGACATTCTGTACAATAAGTGTGGCTAAAGGGTAACAACAGCCACATGAATTTATTGTAAATGTGGTTGTTTCTATTATATAGTCACTTAAAAGTTTGTTTTAGCCACATCAATTAAAAAAAAAATGTGACAAAAAGAGTTGTTGTAATTAAGCATTCCATTTATTAAGTAAGACTAAATGTTTGTAACGGCCACATGAACTCACTGTAAGTGTGACCGTTTTATTATTTAGTCACATCTGTTTACTATAACTGTGGCTAAAAAACATTTCTAGACACTAAAAACAACTTTGTAATTTTATATGTGACTATTGTCTAACCTTTTGTCACACATAAAATTTTGTAATTTTAAGTGTGACTATTGTTTAACCTTTGGTCACACATTTTTTTTTTCACATGACATATGTTATTATTCCGTCACACAAAAGTAATAAAGTGATGATAGCGTGGCTAATGTTTATGTAAAGCTACATGAAGTTTTGTGGTTTTAAGTGTGGCAATGGCTAACATTTGGTCACTTATAATTTACTTTCTCATGACATTTGCTATCATTTCGTCACATAAAGTAAGGATAATGTGGCTAATGATTATGTAAAGCCACATAAAACTTTATGATTTTATGTGTGACTATCATCTAACCTTTGGCCACACAAATTCATTTTGTGCATTACAGATGCTATCATTCTGTCACATAAAAAATTAAAATAAGGATGGTGTGGCTAAAAGTTATGTAAAGCCACATGAAATTTTTTTTCTTTCTAAGTGTGGCTATTGTGTAATCTTTAGTCACACATAATATTTTTACCCATGGCGTTTGCTAATATTTCGTCACACCAAAATAAACACAATGGCGATGGTGTGACTAATGATCAAGTAAAGCCACATGAAATTTTGTAATTTTAAATGTGACTATTGTCTAACCTTTGGTCACACATAATCTTTTTTACCCATGACAATTGCTAACATTTCGTGACGGAAAAATAAACAAAGTGACGATGATGTGACTAGTAATTATGTAAAGCCACATGAAAATTTGTAATTTTACTATGTGACTATTGTTTAATCTTTGGTCACACATAATTTGTTTTTACATAACGTTTACTATGATTTTGGTGACACAAAAATATAAAATGACAATGGTGTGGCTAATGTTTATGTAAAGCCACATGAACTTTTGTGCTTTTAAGTGTGGCTTATGGCTAACCTTTAGCCACACATGTATATTGTGTTTCTGTGTAGCCATTTTCCTATAACTAGTTGTTTTGTTTTCAACTTTTTGTACAATAAAAAACAATAATAAACATGAGAAAACCTAAAACCAAATAATATTAAAATTAATAAACCAAAATCTGTGCACGATAATACCAAAAACTAAACTTCTAATCAAAAACTATCTACAAATGTTGCAAAAGGAAATGATTGTAAACATAAAATAAGTACTAGTTTAAAGTGTTTTTCTTGTTCTTCTTGCACCCTGTTTTTTGATGCCATCTAGCGTTGTAAAACATATCTTTTGCTTTTTAGCAACTTGAGTTGTAGTGTTTTGTGTTTGAATGCTTGATAGATTTGGTATCCGAAGCAAAAAACATGAAAACAAATATCAATAGCTAGAGTAATTAATCATATATTAATAAAGAACAAACCTTTTGGCTAGTTTTGACAAGGTATTTTGGCCAAGCAACAAAAGTATTTAGTGCATCCCCAACTGTTTTGACCTCACATGATTCTACCGGTAAAAATGCTGCTTCTTTTACAACTTTATCAATAGAAACTCTATAGCAATTATCTTGTAGTGGAACTCCATGAATGCTTTGTTTTCCCGTTGACAAATGAATTGTACCATAAGCCACACAGTTGTTCATATTTATAGTATATAGAGTACACTTGATCTACAAAAAAAAAAAATTTTATGTTAACATCTTAAGGTTAAAATCAATATAAATATGTATTTCGTAACACATACCTCTAGGACATTTGTTGAATGTGTATTATGTATATTTTCTTGTGATTCCAACTGCGATGATGTCCCAAGAAGTGAAGTCTCTTGCGTAGACAAAACATCTTTTTTTTTAGTTTTCACATTTTCCTAAAAACACTGAATTAATTAAGTTATAGAAAATCAACAATCACACATAAAAACTATAAAAAATACGAAATTGTCAAACACTTACCGTTATCATTGCTTTTTGCACCCTTTTAGAAGTGTTAGCATGAGAAGTGACTTCTGTTTGCACTACTTTACTTGATATGTTAGATGTGGTAACATTAGTATTGTCCTTTGATCCAGTACTATTGTTCATAGATTTTACCTACAATTCAATTAAATGTGTTATGAAATATCAATAATTACATGGGAAATTATAAAAAAAAATGAAATTATCATACTTACCGTTGGTGCCATTTCTTTTTGCACTATTTTAGATGCGGTAGCATTGGCCTTATGCTTTGATCCGTCATGTTTATCCAAAGAATTTACCTACAAAATGTAACAAGGAAGCAATACAGATAATACGATTCGATAAAACAGGGAAAATTTCTAAAATTGTAATGCACATGGTAAATTTATATAAATAGGTTGCTATTTATGGTAGCTAACAATGGTTAACATTTGAAAACTATTAAGGTATTAATTTGCTAATAAAATAAGTCACTTACTTGTGTTTGTGACATTTTGTCTGCAGATAATGAACATATTTGTAATGTTTGTCCTTGTGCAGCCAGATAAGCTAAAACTTGATTAAGTGTGTTATTTGTTTCTGCCATCTGCATCGAAAGGGTCTTAATTTGTTCATCTTTTTTCCCACGCTCAAGTTTCTCATTATGTAGTTGAAACTCCAGTTGTGCAATTCGTTCTTTTGATGATCCTTTTGTTCGAGGACTCTGCCAATATCTACTAGAAGTCACTCCATAACCAACACCTTTTAAATACCCACCTTTTTCTTTGCCAAATACTAATGTGAGTGCATCCGTGCCCGGATCAAGGTTCACGGATCCATCTTTAATTTGCGTTTCAGTGTCAATCTGTAGAAATTGTTAACAAATAAACATGTATTATAGTAATTAAAAATAAACCAAAAAAGTTTAAAGTTGAACTTACTATTTTATTAGCTATGTCTTTTACATCAACATTCTTGTATTCTCCGTTTTTGTTTTCCCTTGCTTTCCTCCACATTAAAGCACGAGAGGGGATCTCATCAACTGAAAGTTCGTTATTTTGTACCTTGTAATATATACAACAAAAATAACGGACACACACATCAGACATACAAACAAAAAATCATTATAAGCACAAAAAAAAAAAACTTTAATTGAAGAAATGAAGTTACCAGTTTATCTCTTAGATAAGCATACCCTCCTCGTCCCAAGTGATGATCATAAACATATTTTGATCGTGCTGTTTTTCTCTTATTTGACACATCCTTACAACAAAATTTGTAATTATTTCATTAGAGTTTAAAATTATATTTAAAATAAAATAATGATGAACATTAGAATAAAAGATTAAAACCTTAAACTTGTCTGATTGTGTATATGTTACAAACTTGTCCCAGTCTGTTTGCTCCACCATTGAACGATACCTCTTAGGAATTCATGCAAGTTTCTTTGGTTTACCTAAGTTAGGTCTATGTATCCCGCATACACTTTTCTTCTAAAATTTCGAAGCAGTTCACCAAGCCGAGTCATTACAAAACGCCTACGACATGCATCAATGTCATAAAAACGCTGCAATATATAATACAAGTTGTATGTTAGTCACATGAAAATGTAAAAATACATTTATAATTAAGAGAAAAGAATTAACCGTTATTTCCTCCCACAATTTATCCTTTACTTCTGTTGGCACTGTTTTCCATGCTAAAAACCTAAATCCGACATATTCTCTTACTAGGTCTCCCAAAAAACTTGAAAATTCTGATCTATATTCCCCAGAAAACTTCTCCAATTCATCAAATGTAACTTTGTGTTTTTTTCCACCCGAGTTTGTAAATGCTGTTCGCATTTTTGGTAACCTGGTCAACCCCCTCTTCGGTGTTTTTGTTTTGTGTGCTGTCAAATCCATATCCGAGAAATCGCTTTCAGATTCACCTGTCAAATCCCTATCCGAGAAACCGCTTTCTTCTTCAACTTCCATGATTTCTTCTTCAACTTCCATGATGCTAGAAATGAGTTTGACAAAAGTTGTTATTATATAGAATAAAGAGAATGAATAAATTTTCCAGAAATGAGAACTGGAACCGGACCGTTTAAACTAAAATAATGGAACTAAAGCTAAAAAGAAATAGGTTAAGCAGGTCAAAATCAACCAAAATTAATATGAGGTTCATGTGTTTCTATGCAAGGTATTAAACAAAATTAATATATTGGCAGACAAACGCAAATTATGAAAAGGAGTGCAAGATCTGCACTAGGCCATTTTTTGGTAGGGCTGTCGATTTGACACAGTTCGGTTGTTATGAGGATTTACTGGAGAAACAGGAAAATATGTTTGAAATTGAAGGTGAACTTCGTGTTGTTCCTAAGAAATGGCAGGTTGTATACATGGACGATGAGGATGACATTATGATGGTCGGTGGCGATCCTTGGAAGTAAGTACATTTCATCACCATTATTACTTCCTAGCCTCAAATAAGAAAAATGGAAAGAAAATAATAAAACTAAAGAAGCATGAGGTTAGTGAAGCTATAAGAGATTGCTATATGAATATATTTTTCAGTAAAACAAAAAAATTAACAAAAAGTTGACCACCTGTTACTGTTAGAGGTGACATTTTTACTCAATATACAAGCGGGCTATTCTGCCTTATGTTTCATCTCTAGCAGGTCAAATGGGGTTATGTGCTAAAATACTTGCTGAAAATAGTAACAAGTAAAATGGGTCGAGCTGTTCACACAAGGTGAAAGTCATCCAAACTCTTAAATGACTAAGACCTTCTAGATCACTTTACTAAAACATGGCTTGTTGTAGTTATATAATGTAACGCTTCAATTATTTATAAGATTAACAAAAATGAGTAAAAAAGTGTTAGTGGGTCATCCCAACCCATTTCGAGCCAAGCTAACAAATTACCCGTTTCAACCCAGGCCCCTTTGACCTGTTACACAATCCGCAAATTTTTTCACCCTTATTGGTGTGTGAATTGTATAATTTTTGGTTTTATGTACATTGTGCAGTGAGTTCTGCGACATGGTGCGAAAGATCTTTATATATACTACTGAAGAAGCAAAGAGGCTTACCCCGAAAATAAAACTTCTCGAAAATAATGCCCAGGTTATCACCGAAGAGCAGTCCTCATCGAACGAGGGGGGCTCGGGTTGCTAAATGTTTCGAGTTGACCCGAATTATTACTATTTTGGAAGAGTGATATAACCTTCTTTTTGGACTGTGGGACAACTGCTTGCTATGGGCTGGGCTGATTTACACAGCTTGATTTTATTATCTTAGTGGTATGGATGTTTTATGCTCAAGTTTATGTGCTGCTCTGCTCTGCTTGTTTTGGGCTGCTTGTTGGTTCCATAAAATAGTTCTGTAATCTTAGTAGCCTCAGGTCATGCAAACGACCCATAGTCATTTTCATCAAAATCCATTCTTTGTTAACATAATATATATTTTTTTATTTGTTTCATACTTGAATATTCTTCATGGAGAATCATGATATCATTTTTTAAACCGACCCGGCCCAAAATCTTTTATGACCTCAACCTGTTCTGACCCGAACTAAAAAAAGTCTTTTTTTAATCGACCCGTTTGAATGGGCATACCACCTGATCTACCCGTTTTGCTAGCGATCCTATGTGGCCGGCTCTTATTGGCTTGTTGGCTAGGGCATAGCGGGCCATTTTAAATTTAAAAAAAATGATGTGGCTTGGCCACGCCCACCATACCCCTATGAAACTTGGGTTTGTGTATTGAGTGCCCCATATCCACGTGTCAACCCATGCCCCAAAGTCCCAAACCCCCGCCCCACCATACCCCACGGTCTTAAAGTTTACTGACGAGAATGCTTAAAGTTTTACTTACATTGACTTACCTACACAAGAGGCCAACTACTAACATGTTTACCACTGGAAAGTTCTTAACGAAGTATTATACATAAAACTAGAAGCATACATCACATGGAACTATTTATGTAATGCCAATATAAAGAAACCAGTACATCAAACGATTCTGTAGTGCAAAACATAGCTCCTGTTCTGATATCATAATAATCACATTCTTACTCTTGGCTAATATTTCAACAAAGATGTAAAAAAAAACTAAAAACGACTGCAATTCATGTTGAAAATGATATCATAAAAGTCACATTCTTACTGTTGGCTAATATTTCAAAAAACAAAATCACCCCTGTTGTGTTAATCATTCAACATATAATTAGTTAAATTAAAACGTTGAAATAATAATAATAATCAAAATCAAATAAAAAACAACCGCAGTAGAACATGATTGAAGATGATTTAGCCCTAATTAACAAAATCAATTCTGCAATCAAAAGCACGAACATATGCAGCAAACATTTAAAATCCTATTGATGTCTATTGCAGCAGAAAAAGAACCTTAATCGAGCAGGATTAAAGAGGAAGAATGGTTTCTTGATCGAGCAATTTCTCTAGGGTTTCTTTAAGATTGAAGAGGATAACCCAGTTAGTTGTTCACCTGTGGTATCAGTACGAGATGAGATGAGATGTGGGGATGAATTTTGGGAGGGGAATCTATTTAGGGTTAAAGGAAAATAGGGGGAAAGTAAAAATTAACATGTTTTAGGAAGGAGACACAAGAGAAAAGAGGAGGGAAATTAGAATTTTTTAGGGGGAGTGGTGGGAAACGAAAATTAAAGGTATATTTTTCATATATTACACAAAATAATAATAAATATGATATTATTATATACATTTATGTTTTTTTAAGTAAATTTTAATATATTAATTTTAGAAAAAAATTAAAAATTTGGGTTAAACGAGTCGTGTTCGGGTCAACCCACAAAAGTTCGGGTCAAATTCGGGTTCATATGTATAGTACGATTTTCAGGTTCGGGTCGGGTTGGTGTAAAGTTTTCGGGTTCGGGTCGGATTGAACCCGCCAACCCGCGAACACGACCCGTTTAGCAGCCCTAAATAATAGACCTAATCGTAATTAATTAATAATGATCATACTAATTTAGTCCCTATTGGTCAATTTTCCCTATGGTTCATGTTGTTTTTCGGGTCGTGTCCAAAATTCATACCCATACTCACTAGAGCAGTGTAACAAGTAATTCACCTTGATTGCGTCTAATTGACCATGATTGGGCCTAATTGACCATCATTGAGTTTAACAACCCCAACTAACTTTCATTGGGCCTAATTGACCTTTATTAAGCCTAACTAACTATCACTGGGCTAATTGACAATCATTAGGCCTAGTTGACCTTTTGAGCCTAATTGGCCACCATTGAGCTCAACAACCCTAACTGACCTTCATTAGGTTCGTGTTATTTTTCGGGTCGTGTGAGAATTCACACTCTACTCACTGGAGCATTCTAACAACTAATTCACCTTTATTGGCCCTGATTAATTGTCATTTAGGTCAACAACCCTAACTGACCTTTATTGGGCCTAATTGACCATCATTGAGCTTAACAACCCTAAATGGCCTTCATTAGGCCTAATTGACCTTTCTTAAGCTCAACTAACTATCATTGAAGCTAACTGGCAATCATCATACCTAGTTGACTTTCATTAGGCCTAATTGACCATCATTAAGCTCAAAAACCGCAATTAACCATCATTTGTCCTAAATGACCATAATTGGGTCTATTTGATCACCACTGGGCTTAGTTGGCCATCACTGAGCTTCAACAACTCTAACTGGCCTTCATTGAACCTAGTTTACCAACGTTGGGTCTAATTGACCGTCATTGGGCCTAATTGACAATCATTGAGCTCAACAACCCTAACTGACCTTCATTGGGCCTAATTGACCTTTAAGAACCCAAATAACCATCATGGGCCCAAATGACTGGTCTAATTGACCGGTTATACGAATTAATCGAACCGATTATTGAAATTAACCGATTTATGCAACTGTATGACATACTAGTGTCTATTGCAATTCAATAAGGCCCAATATGGTCCATTAAGCCATATATGACTTTTTGTTGTAAGATTTTTGTAGCATCATCATCATACTCAGTAAATCCCACCAATAGGAAAACTAAGGTAGGAAATCTTTCACACCCCGATCCGCAGCAGACAAGGTGATCGGGGCATGATTTGTTGATACAAAGCTCACGACAAGTGTGCATCCGTCCCTTCCACTGGGACAAGTGTCTAACCCGATGGAATATTGTATTTTAATTCCTTTTATACTGAATGAGAAAAAATGGTGAACTTTGTGAATATGTAGAAGTAGGGGTGCAAACGAGCCGAGCCCGAGCTCGACCAGGCTCGAGCTCGAGCTCGTTTAATGGTGAACTTTGTGAATATGTAGAAGTAGGGGTGCAAACGAGCCGAGCCCGAGCTCGACCAGGCTCGAGCTCGAGCTCGGCTCGATTCGAACTTTATTTCTAAAGCTCGAGCTCGGCTCGAAGGTAATTTTTCAAGCTCGAGCTCGGCTCGGGCTCGACTCGTTTAGCATTTATTAATTAATTTATATTAACTATAATTATTATTAAACAAAAAACAAAAATTCCATGTCCATGTATAAATTGTTTAAACCACTACTCTCTTCCTTTGGATGAAGTGGATCATCACTTGTTCAATAAGGGAATTGATCCAAATTATACAAGGTGGATAAAACATGGAGAAAAAGATGAGCCAGTTAAAAATGTGCTTCATACAGAGTATTTTGACACCGAAATTCCAACAGATGCCATGGAAACAATAGAAATGGTAAATGCCACAGAAGATAATTTCACAGAGGACTATGAGAAGCTTCAGGAACTACTTGTTGATGCTGAGAAGCCCCTTTATAAAGGATGTCCTAACTTCACAAAGTTGTCCGCACTAGTTCAACTAGTCAACTTGAAGAGTAAGCATGGAGTCTCAGATAAGTGCTTTACTGAACTTCTAGTTTTGTTGAAAAAGATGCTACCTGAAGGTAACGAAATGGTTAACAATACATATGAGGCAAAAAAGACAATGAAGGCAATGGGTTCAGGATATACAAGGATACATGTATGCATCAACGACTGCATTCTTTACAGGAAGGAGTACAAAGACTTGGTTGTATGTCCAACTTGTGGGAAGTCAAGGTGGAAGGTGGATGAGAACACTAAAATAATGTATGAAAATATTCCTGCAAAGGTAATGTGGTACTTTCCCACAATACCACGATTGAAACGACTCTTTCAAGCTAAGAGTATAGCAAAAGATTTATTATGGCACGCCACCAGTTCCAAAAAACCCGGTGTTTTACGCCACCCATCAGATTCACCTGCATGGCAAGCCATAGATAACCAATTTCACGAAATTGCTGACGATCCAAGAAATCTTCGGCTTGGCATTTCCACAGATGGGGTTGACATAAATAGAGGTAATAGAAATCATAGTGTTTGGCCGGTTTTAGCTGTCATTTACAACCTTCCGCCTTGGTTGTGTATGAAAAGAAGGTTTATCATGCTTTCGGTACTAATATCGGGAACACCTGGAAACGATATTGATGTGTTTTTGGATCCTTTGATTGATGATCTACAACTCTTATTTGAAGAAGGAGTTGAAACATATGATGCCTATACACAAGAAAAATTTATCCTACGTGCAGTTGTTTTATGGACGATTAATGATTACCCTGCTCTTGGTACACTATGTGGCTGCCCTTATAGTGGATTCCATGGTTGTGTAGTGTGTCGAAAAGAAACTCAATGTTGTAGACTTCCTTTCTCATCCAAGCAGAGTTATGCTGGTCACAGAAGATATCTACCATATAACCATCCTTTCAGAAAGCAAACGAAGGAGTTCAATGGAAAACAAGAATGGGGAACTATTGCAAATCCTATGACCGGGGAAGAAATATTCAACGAGGTTAAATACGTTAAGAATATATGGGGGAAAGGATTTAAGGATAAAGTATCAGGAATCCTAGAAACTTCTACTGGAAGAGGGGGGAAGACAATTAAGAGAAAAAGGAACACATCAAAAGAGGGTGATAGTTCAAATTCCGGACATAAAGACCGGACCTATTGGAAGAAATTCAACATATGGTATCGACGACTTAGGTATTGGCGGTATAATTGTGTCCAACATTGTATTGATTTCATGCACATTGAAAAGAATGTGGCTGAGAGTATTGTTGGAACATTGCTAAACGTTCCAGGAAAGACGAAAGATGGATTGAATGCTCGATTGGATCTGGCGCATTTTGGGTTAAAACAAGCGTTGCAGGCTAAAACACAAGGCAACAAAACAATACTTCCTGCAGCATGTTACACATTAACGAAAGATGAAAAAGACAAGTTTTGTGAAACATTATACAACTTAAGGGTTCCACAAGGGTATTGTTCTAATTTTTCTAGTTTGGTGAATCGAAAGGATAGGAAACTTGTGGGACTTAAATCACATGATTATCATATGCTTATGCAACAGTTTTTGCCCATTGCAATACGGTCTATCATGCCGGAACCCACAAGATATGCTATTATCAGGTTTTGCTTTTTTTTCAAATCAATATGTAGCAAAGAAATCAAGGTAGAAGAACTAGATAAGTTGCAAGAAGAGCTTTGTGTGACATTGTGTCTGCTCGAGAAATATTTTCCCCCATCCTTTTTCGATATTATGATTCATTTAACTGTGCACCTTACTAGGGAGGTAAAATTATGCGGGCCAATATGCTTTCGGTGGATGTATCCCTTTGAAAGGTGCATGAAGGTTATTAAAGGGCATGTGCGAAACAAAACTTATCCAGAAGGATGCATTGCTGAGGAGAATATTGCAGAAGAAACAATTGAGTTTTTCAGCGAATACCAAAAAAACATGAAGACTGTTGGCATTCCACCATATAAGTATAAGACATCTGAAAATGATAACGGGGAAGGAAATCCTTTGTCAGCCGGTAAACCAGTTCTGGTTTCTCCGGAACTCTCCTTGAAAGCACATTTCTATGTATTGCAAAATACGCCCGAAATTGTGCCTTATATTGAGTAAGTATAACTAACATGTTTTTTTTTTTTACATTAGAATCTATCAAATATGATACTAATTTATGTACTTGTAGACAACACATGACCTTTTTGAAAAACCGACATGGTGGTAAACCACAAGCGTGGCTGGATAAAGAGCATAACACAACGTTTGGTCACTGGTTACGTAACAAGGTAATTTAAATTTTAGCATAATATTAGTTTTTCCTTTATTGTAGTTTGTGCAAGGTGAATCTCATCCTAGTAATGAAATTTAGGTTGAAAAAGAGTTAGCGGTTTCCACAGAAAGTATATCAGAAACCGTAAAGTGGATTTCACATGGAGCACACAGCAACGTATTAAAATACGATGTATATGAAATCAATGGCTATACATTTCGTACAAAATCTCGTGACGGTGGAGTTTACCAAAACAGTGGGATTGGTGTAGAGGCAACTGACATGCAAATTTCTAAAGAAGTAGTAACCTACAGAAAAAACTTCTATTATGGGGTATTACGAGAGATCTGGGTACTAGATTATCATATTAAAAGAATTCCTCTTTTCTTGTGCGACTGGGTTGAAAATAGAAATGGGGTCAAACAAGATAGTCTTGGTTACACGTTGGTCGAACTTAACAGATTAGGCCACAAGGATGATCCGTTCATATTGGCCTCACAAGCACGACATGTGTTTTATGTTAAAGACCAGCTGGATAAAAAAATGTCTATTGTCTTTATGACACCTCCCAAAAACTATAGAGATTCGTATGACGACGTTGATGAGGAATTTAGTACTGTAATTTTTCCTCAGAATGATAATATATTGCCACGTGTAGATCCACTTGACATGGGTAATGAATCCCGCGATGATTATTACAGAACCGACTGTAACGGTATAGTTTTACGTAATGCCGATTGAACTATGTCATGGTTATCATTACATTAGTCATTTTCTTTGTTTTTTATTTAGTGAATAATATGTAAAAGTGCTGAATTGTAATGTTTTGAATGATAATATTAGAACCTCTGCCTACAGTTGTCTGAATGGTTGGATTGTTATGTTAAACGGATCAAATTATAGCAATTTATTATGGAACGGGTCAAACATGCCAAAATGCAGTGAACAGGTAATAATATAGCATTTTAAACTGAAACGAGTCAAACACGCCAAAATGTGATGAATTAATATTTGTAAGGGATAAATATAGCGAACTAAGTTTTATTGGGTAATACATGTACAAATCAAACAATCTGCAAACAAAAGAGCAACGATTATAACTCCACACACTATAATCATTTTATGATCTCAAATTAACATAAATTCAAATTGATAACTTAATATGCCATTTACACATAGTATAACCATATGCCTGCTTATTATCGATATATCAATCATGAGCTTCATGGCTATCTAATAAAAAATGTTCAGCTCTAATGCGCTATATCAATCATTACCAGAAAAAGCACTACAAACAGCCAAATCTTCGCTAAACATCTTCACGTTTGGACCAGATGCAACTGAAGAATCTCCCGGTACTGCTACCGTTGCTTGTACCACACTCTCGTCCCTACAATAGTGAGTTTTCATACACATATACTAGTGGTAATGTCTGCTCTCCGCAGCGGGTTGCAGGGATGTTAAAATTTGTAACACTCGATTTTGACGACTTTTACTTTAGCATTAACCTCGCGAAAATAGTAAGGCGTAACTATCATTTGTTTGAATAGATGAATCCTTATACTCAATGGCAAAAAAAAAACACAGATATTTACCTATGTCCAAATTTTAACGGGCCTTTAATCAAAAAAGAGTTACTTGTGTGGTCACCACCAAAAAGTTTATGAGTTCAACAACCGCTTCCTTGAGAAGCCGACCCGTCTCTTCCATGTTTCCACTAATAGCCAGCATTGAAAAATTACCTGTAAGATTTACCAATTAAGTTAAAAGAGACAAACTAATTTCAAATTTAGAGAATTAATGGTATGAATAGCATGATAGTTCAATGTATTAATATATGCTACATAGTATATATGGTATACTATTGTTTTGGTTAAGACTTGCATGTTGAATTTAGAGTTCTAATGTTAACACTATTGATAAATCTAACCCAACCACCGAAAACTTTGATTAATGAACCGCTACTGAGCGATGGCTTACCAACATATAAGGTAACAAGTCTCCCGACCTATGATTTAATGCATGAAACTATATAAATACAGAAAAGATATGTTTTTAATCATATATGGCATACTAACTGTTTATAAAAAATTAAAGAAATATGGACAAATATTGTTTCAAGTTAGGCAAATCTAACCCGTTTTTTTTTTTTTTTTTTTTTGTATCAATATTTATCCTTCTTGACCTGTACCTATTTTGACCCGTTACAAGCCCCGACCATTTTGCCATCAATTAAGTCCATTTTACTTGATTATGTTTGCTATTTTACAACAATTTAATTTACTTTCATTCACACATGAAAAACATTAATAAAACACATAAACTTATAACAGGAGTATGAAAATTAAACCAAAGCCAACTTACATTTTGTCAAGCAGATGATATGCTGCTTAAAATCCTTAGGATTAGACAATCTCAAACAGCAAGAGTCCATAATTCCGGAGAGTGATCACCTTTTCCCCGACTATATATGACAAACCGGAGGCATGAGTTCCCATCCAAAGTTCAGCGTATTGTTGCTGTACCTGTAAACAAAGACTGCTAGATAAGGTCAAATGGCAAGCTCAACAAGATTTTATTTAGCTACAACTTTAAATAATCTTAATACCGACTTTTGACATTTTCGGTACCGGACCGGTATCAATATTTATCGGCTTTTACCCTCAATTAACGGTACCGAACCGGGTATATTTGGTACCGGTACCCACTTTTGAGGATTTTTGGTGCCGGCACCAGTTGGTACAGAGTTCATCCCTAGACCAGAGCATACCAATTCAGCCAAACCGGTTACCCAACCATGACTATCAGTTTCATCCACCCCTTTCTCCAAAAACAAAATCTGATCACAAACGCAACCCTATATTAGACTTAGTTATTTGATACATATTCATTATGATTCAAACCAAAAATGGTCAACAAAAAAGAAAAGACTGTTTTTAGACCCATTTAACCCACTTTTTAAACTCATAAATACAATTCAAACCAAAAATGGTCAACAAAGTCATAAAACTATTCAATTTATCTAAAAATAATACAATAAAATAGAGTTTTTTGCTGTTATAGTGCTCTTTTAGAAAACTTAATCACAACTAATGCTGGGTTCAAAAAAGTTGCACAAGTAATGCCACCGGCCTAAGGGTGTAAACGAGCCGAGCCAAACCCGAGCTCAACTGTGCTCGAGCTCGGCTCGTCATGTTTTTATGAAGCTCGAGCTCGAGCTCGGTTCAGTTCGAGCACACTTATTTGAGCTCGAGCTCGGCTCGCAAGTAAAGCCCAAAGCTCGAGCTCGGCTCGACTCGGCTCGGGCTATTTTGAGAACAACCTCAAACGAGCTAAAAGCTCGGCTCGAGCATGCTTCATTATCGCTTGAACGAGCCAAAGCTCGGCTCGAGCTCGACTCGCCAAAGTATTGGGCCACTTTATAAAATACATATTTAATGAAATGATTGGGGTCCTGGGACCCCGACCCACATTATGTGGGTGCAGCCGCCCCTGCTGATCGGTAGCAAGTTTTACCTCCTGAAATCGCCATATAGGCATGGACGGGACCGTGTAAATGTTGGTAAGATATTAGTCACTATTGATAAAAAATGATGTAAATTAATAGATCTCAACAAAAACTCACAGTGTTAACTGCGAAAGGCCTGGTGGCAATGTAGTTTCACTGTGAGTGAACAAGAAATAATCCTCTAGCAAAAGATCCAACCTACAAATAAATATTTCAGGAATTTATTAAAAAATATCAAATTTATAAAGAAAAAAATATCAGAAAACCAGAACAGATGGGCTGAGAATACCAGGTTTCATGAGGCTGCAAAGGTCAACCCAAACTCTATCACTCATTCCAGTCATTTCGACACCAGTAATAATAGCTTTGGTCACTCATTCCAGTTGTTCGTTGCAGCTCCGGTTCTACACGAATCAGCAACGTCTTGCACCAGGCTGCAAAAACAATATATTAACTTTGGATCTGTAATCCATTTGAATAAAAAAGACGCATTAGCTATAATAGTGCATACCTATATGCATTGCTGGTCTAAAACTTGGTCACAAAACCAATGATAAGCCCAGCCCCAGCCCAAAGACCAACACAAACGCACAACAAAAGTTGCCAGCAAACAAATTTACGATTTTAAATATGAAAAAAATGCAACTTGCAACAAACGCTTGAGGGAATTTACAAAATTTAATCAATATGTTATCCTAAAGGCAATGGCCATATACATCTTTCTTGTCTAACTGTATTCAATCAACTTCTCACAAGCAGATATTCATATCATCAACTCTTTTCCATTAATCAAACAACATTAATGTTTACTAAACAAGATGAGAAGTGAAAATCTTCCAATTCTATAATATAATCTCATACAACTGTAATCACTGAATCACTAAACAAACCAAATCAATAATGTCAAATAACATCCATGGAAATTAATTCTGAAAACTAAGAATTTATACGCTTTCATAAAGAGAACCCATTTTAACCACATGATAATTCAATATGTTTGAATTCCCCCAATATGAAACCCTAGACGAGAGTTCACCTTTTCTGGTCGCAATATGAGGAGGGATCATAGGAAATTCCAATCCCCGTGGCCTGCAATTAGAACCAAGCCTCAAATCTGCTTCACTTGAACTCAAATCTACAGATCTAAAACTCTCCTAATCGAACAATTCAGAAACCTAGATCATCTCCGGTACGGAGGGAACAAATGCACGTTTAAGAACTAACGCTAATCTCATAGATAAAAGGGATTCACAAAGTCGATCTTCTCAAATTGAAACCAAGAACAGATATGGTAAGAGGTGGGAACCCTTACGAGATGATTAAAAGTTTAGATATATAAGTGTGGCTATTGTATATTATTTGGTCACACAATTTTTTTTGTTCGTGGCTTTTGCTATTATTCTATAACACAAAATAAAATTAAAGTGCCAATGGTGAGGCTAATGGCTATGTACAGTCATATTAAAATTTCTTATCTAACCTTTGATCACATATATTTTATATGACATTTACTATTAGTTCGTCACACAAAAATAAACAAAGTAACGATGGTGTGACGAATGTTTATATAAAGCCACATAAAATCTTGTAATTTTAAGTGTGACTATTGTCTAACCTTCGGTCACACAAAATAGTATATGTGGCCATATATATTAACTTTTAGCCACACCGTCACACAAATAATGTGGTTGTGTATCATATTTAGTCACACTTTTTATAGTGTGGCTACTAAATGTCTTAGTTTCCCCCCAAATATGTGCTTTTAGCCACATCATTAAAAAATACCATAGCCGTAGATCACATTTTGCCACACATTTCTAGTGTGGCTAATAAATGTCACATTTTTTTTCTTAAAATGTGGCTAAAGGTTTCAAAAACATGTATTTTTGGCCACATAAAACAATTACCGTGTTCGTAGAACACATTTGGCCACACGTTTTTTAGTGTGACTAGTAAACGTCACAGTTTTTTTCTCAAAGTGTGGCTAAATGTTTGAGCTGTTATATAATGGCCACATGAATACGTAAAATGTGTGGCGATAAGTGGGCTGAAAGTTTTTCAAATGTTAGAAATGACCATTAGCCACACATTTAATCAAAAGTGTGGCTGGACGGTTTGGCCATATGTGTGGCCGTAGGTGGTTTTTGACGTAGTGGTGGCGGCCAAGGGTTTCGCCAGGTTTTACCTTGTTGCGGCCCGCGTAAGGGTTGAGGTGTGGCTTACATGGCCCGCCTCAACTCCAAAAACTCCATTTTTAATTAATTTTAATAATATTTAAGGTATTCGGGGTCCGTTTTCGCGTATGGGGTGTATTTTAAGACATATTGGGATATTTAAAAAAATATATCAGGGTGTCGAAAATAATTCAAGGGTGTTGGTTTTCTTTAGGGTTGTTATATCCTCCCCACCTTGTTTTAGAGCTCGTCCTCGAGATCTACTGGAATAAGTGTGGATATTTCTTTTGCATTTCCGATTCAAGCTCCCATGTATACTTTGGTCCTCTTTTGGAGTCCCACTTCACTTTGACCAGAACTAATCTCTTGTGCTTGAGGTTCTTGACTTTCTTGTCTTCAATCAGCAGAGGCCTTTCTACAAACTTGAGTTGTTTATTTACCTCTATACCTTTTAGAGGTATTACAAGTGATTCATCAGCTAGGCATTTCTTGAGATTAGATACATGAAATACATCATGTATTCCTGCCATTTCTTCTGGCAGTTGTAGCTGATAGGCTACAGGTCCTATTCTTCTAATAATCTCAAAAGGTCCAACATACCTGGGACTTAGCTTTCCTCTTTTGATGAATCTTACCACTCCTTTCCAAGGAGAGACTTTTAATAATACTCTATCCCCAACTTGAAATTCTAACGGTTTGCGTCGGTTATCGGCATAGCTCTTCTGTCGATCTCGTGCTGCTTTCAGTCGTTCCTTCACTTGAATGATTTTGTCAGTTGTTTCTTGTACTATCTCAGGTCCAGATAGTTGCTTTTCCCCAATTTCTGCCCAACAGACTAGGGTTCGGCACTTTCGTCCATAAAGTGCTTCAAATGGTGCAGCATTGATACTTGTGTGATAACTATTATTATAGGAAAATTCTATTAAAGGTAAATGATTGTCACAATTACCTCCGAAATTAATTACACAAGCTCTAAGCATGTCTTCCATTGTCTGAATTGTTCTTTCACTTTGCCCGTCTGTTTGAGGATGATAAGTTGTACTTAGATTTAACTTGGTTCCCATGGCTTTTTGGAAACTTGCCCAAAAATGAGAGGTAAAACGTCTGTCCCTATCAGAAATAATTGATAAAGGTATTCCATGTAATGAAACTATTTCATTTACATATAATTTAGCTAGCTGTTCCATACTGAAAGTTTCTTTCATTGGTAGGAAATGAGCTGACTTGGTTAGCCTATCTACAATCACCCAGATTGTATCATTGCCTTTTCTTGTTTTGGGTAATTTAGTAACAAAATCCATTGTTATCAATTCCCATTTCCATACTGGCATTTCTAATTGTTGCAGCAATCCTGAGGGTTTCTGATGTTCAGCTTTAACTTGTGAACAAGTTAAACATTTAGAAACATAGGTTGCTATGTCCTTTTTCATTCCTATCCACCAGAAATTCTTTCTTAAATCCTGGTACATTTTATCATTTCCTGGGTGCATCGTGTATTTAGACTTATGGGCTTCTTCTAATATACGATGGCGCAAGTTTCCTAACTTAGGTATCCACATTCTTTTCTTATGGAATCTCCAAAGTCCATCTATTCCTTGTTATAATTCCTTAATCATACCTTTTAATTTTTCAGTATCATCCTTGATTACTGATTCTTGTGCTTCTCTTATCTGATCATTTAAATCTACTTGTAGATTTAATTTAAGAGAACGTACCCTTTTTGGCTTTTCGTGATATTTTCGGCTTAAAGCATCAGCTACTACATTTGCTTTTTCTTTATGATACTGGATATCACAATCATAATCATTAAGCATCTCCATCTAGCGTCTTTGTCTCATATTCAATTCTTTTTGCTCGAAAACATACCTTAAACTTTTATGATAAGTGAATATGGTAAACTTACTACCATAAAGGTAATGTCTCCAAATCTTAAGGGCAAAAATTATGGCTCCTAATTCTAGATCATGGGTTGAATAATTCTCTTCATGATTCTTAAGTTGTCTAGATGCGTAAGCTATAACCTTTTGGCGTTGCATCAACACACATCCATAACCTAGTTTGGAAGCGTCACAACAGACTACAAAGTCTTCAGTTCCTTCTGGTAACGCTAGTATGGGTGTATGGGTTAGTCTTTGCTTAAGAATTCTAAATGCTTCTTCTTGTTTTGGTCCCCATTCAAACTTAATGGATTTACAGGTTAACTTAGTTAAAGGAATGGCTATTCTAGAAAAATATTGAATAAATCTTCTATAATAACCAGCCAATCCTAAGAAACTTCTAACCTCGGTTGGTGATTCAGGGGTCTTCCATTTGGTAATCGCTTCGATCTTAGATGGATCTACATGAATTCCTTCATGGTTAACTAAATGTCCAAGAAATTGTACCTGTTCTAACCAAAACTCGCACTTTGAAAACTTAGCATAGAGCTTTTCCTTTCTTAATAAACTTAAAAGTGCGTGCAAATGCTTTGCATGATCTTCCTTACCTTTAGAATAGATGAGAATATCATCAATAAAAACAATTATGAATTTATCCAAATATGGCTTGCATATTCGGTTCATCATGTCCATAAATGCGGCTGGGGCATTGGTTAAACCAAATGGCATGACAGTAAATTCATAATTACCATACCTTGTTCTAAATGCGGTTTTAGGAATGTCCTCTTCCTGTACCTTTAATTGATGATATCCTGACCTTAAATCGATTTTTGAGAAAAATCGAGCTCATTGCAATTGATCAAACAGATCATCGATTCTTGGTAATGGATACCGATTCTTAATTTTGACCTTGTTCAATTCACGGTAGTCAATGCACATACGCATTGATCCGTCCTTCTTTTTAACGAATAAAATTGGTGCTCCCCATGGCGACGAGCTTGTCTGTATAAATCCTTTCTCCAACAATTTGTCTAATTGTTTCTTTAGTTCCTGCATTTCTGCGGGTTCCAAACGGTAAGGTGCTTTGGCAATCGGTGCTGTTCCTGGCAGTAGATGAATTCTGAATTCAACTTCTCTGTCCGTCGGTAGTCCTGGTAATTCTTCCGGAAATACATCTGAAAACTGAGACACTACTGGAATGTCTTTTAGTTCTTTTCCTTTAGTGTTAGTGATTATAGAAATCAAATACACTATAGATCCTTTTCTTATATAGCTCGCAGTTTTCATCACAGAGATGAATTTAGTGGATCTAGATGGTTTATCACCTTTAATTGTGATCTTTTCACCCTTTGGTGAATTTACTTGAATCGACTTTTGATCACATAAAATATTAGCTTTATTGGCTACTAACCAATCCATTCCTAATACGATATCAAATCCTGCCAGATCCATTAGGTACAAGTTTTCAATATACTTTTGATTTAAAATTTCTACTCTTGCTCCCTGCAAAATTTCAGAAATCCTAATCGTTTTTCCATTTGCGGTCTCTACTAGACATTCTTGTGGAAGTTTAGTTAATGATTGATTAAGAAGTTTGCAAAATGAAGTATTAATAAAACTTTGGTTTGCACCAGAGTCAAATAATACTTTAGCAAATATATCATTAACTAAAAACGTACCGGCTATGACGTCCGGAATCATTTTGGCTTCATCTGCTGTTAGCACAAATGCTCTAGCATTTTTAGTGTTCTTGTTGTTCGTGGCTGGAGCTAGTTTTGGATAGTTCGGCTTGGTGTGACCCTTTTCTCCACAATTGAAGCATAGTCCATTACTGGATTTTCTCCTACAATCTTCTTCCTTGTGTCCTGGTAACTTACAGAAATTGCAGTGAGCGAAGCATTTTCCCGAATGCTTCTTCTTACAAGCTTTGCAGTATGGTGTAGAGGTAGAACCTATATTCCTACGATTGGAATTCCCAGAACGGAATTCTTGAGTAAGTCTTTGGGTTAGGTTTCTCCTCTGGTCTTCTTCACTAGTACGGATTAATTCATCTGTCAAGGTATTGGCTAGTTCTACAACTTCTTCTATAGTTTGGGGTCTAGCTGCCTTGACCACATGTCTAATCTCTCCAATTAATCCCCAGATGTAACGGGAGATTAATACAGGTTCAGGTGATGCAAGGGTTGGTACTATTCTAGCATATTCAAAGAATGTGGTAATATAACCCTTACTATCTACCCCGGTCATCCTTAGGTTTAGAAACTTATTCGCTATCTGTTCCTTTTCATTGGGAGGGCAGAATTTCCTTTCTACTATATTCTTAAATTCCTCTTATTCCATGTTGTATACCCTATTACTTCCTCTTGACTGGAGGATAGTGTTCCACCATTCTAAGGCTGAGTTTTTAAATAGATTAGAAGCAAACATTATCTTGTCTTCTTTAGCACACTTGCTTATTTTTAAAACAGCCTCAGTCTTTCCTATCCAGCGTAGAGCTGCAATGGGTTCTTCATTGCCCGAGAATTCTATTGGTTTGCATGACCAGAATTCTTTATAAGAACAACCGTAAGACACGGTTCTTCTTCTTTTAGGAATGGGCACTTGAAGTACAGGTCCATTGATTACGCTGTTTTCTGGTTCAGTTGGTCGCTTACTGCTATGTTTACTTTTATTATTCGCTTCCTGAACCGTTTGAATAATAAATGGCATTGCATCTATGATTCCTTGTGCCACTATGTGTTGGATAGCACTATTATCCACTTGGTTTCCATTGTTATTGATGCTCGGATTCTCATTAACCAAGTTAATGTTACTCTGGTTATCATTATTCAGATTTCCTTGATTTTCTTCGTCGGCCATCTGAATTTTAAACATTTACCATGTATTAATATCACAAATTAATATTTAATATAGCCAATCACATGACACGCATTTTGGTCAAAAGCGTCGATCATTGCGATTTAACTCTATTCATATAATATGCATCTATTACACACCAGTACTGAAATTAAAATTACAATACCGACCGAAATTTAAAGTTACACTACTAATAATAGGCATCCGTAGTTTTTTTTTCATACACACATATTATTATTATTATTATTATTATTATTATTATTATTATTATTATTATTATTATTACTACTACTACCGTTTCCACCATCACATTCATGGATATGGATTCATCCAGAAATCCATATTGCGCTCGTCGTACTTCCAGACGAGTCGCTCTCCCACCTGTCTCATTCTTTCACTACTCTCTAAAATTTCCTCACCAAATGTCCTAAGTTCTTGTACATTTTCTTGACTCATTGGGGGTGCAGGTTCTAGGACTGGGTTCGGAATCTGGGGTGCGGGTTCCTGGTATGGAGGTGTAGGTGCCTGGAATTGGTAAGGATTTTCTAAAATCTCCCTAATGTATACATCATTATTGTAATAGGGATCTAGAGGGTCCAAACCTGGGTAGGCTCCTAAGTTTGGCATGGGCGTGTCTTCATATATCGGGTAGCGTTGCACATAGTCTCGAACGTCATCCCACCATGGGTCGTAATTTGGGTCTAATGGATTTGGTGCTGGTACCCTAGGTATTTCCTCCGGGTTGAAATCATGCATCTCTACTTGATTTTCAGGGTTTTCTATTTCCATTGGTTGGTCAGGAATTGGTGGTTGTGGTTGTGGTTGGGGTGCTATCATTTGTTCCAGATTAGGGTCAGTTGCAGTGGTTGCTAGGATGTGGATATTGGCTATACCCCTATTAATCATATCTTGGGCATAAGCATCAGTTTCTCTTTTGGCTGCGGCTAGTACTCTCTGGTCTTGTAACTTTTTCATACGCTCATGTGCCCCTCGACTGAACCATCCTCTCTTTTTCTGAGGGAATGGCTCTTCAGACTGAGCCTTAAACACGAATATTCCTTCTTCCGTATCAGCAGAGTACCCCGAGAGGGCAGGCTGAGAAGAGGCACCTTCACTTCTAGGCGAACCTGACAATTGACGGTACGCGTCAGATGGTCCTTGGTCGCTCATACTGTAAACTAACAAATAGTCAAATAACACATAACAAGGAAATACAATTATACACGTATTCCCGTAATTTATTTCCTAACAATTTGAATTTTGATGTCAGCAGAACACTTCAGTGGCTGAATCAGTGGCTTAGCTCTGATACCACCTTCTGTCGCAACCCCCGATCCCTATTTCCTCGGGAACGGGCGGCCGCGAGCCAGTTTCGGTGGTATCTGGTATTGTCTAATTTGGCAGCGGAATTTTCATCAGGTCCGTAGTTAGGAAATATTGGATCAGAGTAAAATACCACATTTTCATAATATTAAACACATGGGATAAAACCCAAGTTTGCAGTACACACATTTTCATAGGAATAAATCTTATTTTTATTTAAAAAAAACATCTATTTTAATTTAGGTAACTTTATTGCCACTTTTCCAAGCCTTCAGTGCTGTCCAGCTGGCTTCTATTTGGCTTTCACATTTTGTTACCTGAAACGCGTTTAAAAACATTTTGTCAGTGGGAAACACTGGTGAGTGAATCTCAGTTTAATCAAGTTTAATAAAAACCATTGTACAGTATTGAGGGCGATCTCGCAATTACATTTGTTTCCAAGTTATATCAATTAACATCCATGGTACTGTCAGACCCGACTTGTGGAAATGTTACCCCTCGCAAGGCAGTAATATAACTTTGTATACAAAATCCCAACATACTCATGATAATTGTATCCTTACAAATACTCAATAACTGCTTAATATATAATTAATTAATTAAGTGAGGTTTTGTAAAAACAATTTACAAAAAGGAGATTACTCACAAAAAGGTTTACACAAAAAGAAGGATTACTCACATTGCTGTCTTAGATTATCCTTTAGGGTTTACTGGTGACAATCTATAATTTACACAAATGCACACGTGTTAGTATAATAACCTATTTTAACATTAGTAATACCCTCCCCGAGACGACATTCCAACGACTACGTTGGGCAGAACCACGACAGCCGTTACGGAACCTTAGATCAATCGGGCAGAGTATCTAATACGTATCCAGGGGTTATAATACTTACAACGGAGCAGAACTTCGCTACTTAGGGGGGTATTATACCCGTGTATAATGCCTACACTTAAATTTTGAGATTGAGAAAAGAAATCTGAACGAATTCGACTGAAGGCCACTGCATGCAATTTATAGGGCTGAAACCTGACTTCCTCGCGGCCCGCGTCAACGCTGGTCAACAGCGTAGCTGATCCAGGTCAGCTAGTAGGTTCAACAGGTGTTGGGCCACGTGGCGGCCCAGGGTTTCCCCAGGTTTTACCTTGTCGCGGCCCGCGTAAGGGTTGAGGTGTGGCTTACGCGGCCCGCCTCAACTCCAAAAACTCCATTTTTAATTAATTTTAATAATATTTAAGGTATTCGGGGTCCGTTTTCGTGTATGGGGTGTATTTTAAGACATATTGGGATATTTTAAAAAATATATCAGGGTGTCGAAAATAATTCAAGGGTGTCGGTTTTCTTTAGGGTTGTTATAGTTGGCTACCTGGTCGGGGGTTAAGGGAATGGTTTGGTAAGAGTCTTGCCTTGTTCAGTGTATAGATCCTGCAAGGACCTGGGTCAAGTTTAGTAGGACGTCCTTCAATACCCACTGGTATTGGATGGCGGGGGTTCGAACTCCTTGACCCCTCATATGTAAGCTACTATTAAAACTTTAACCCGGCTACTCAGGATTGTATCCCTGCTGACTCAAACTACTTAGCCGAGGGTAACGTCACCTTGAAAAGAGGGGCCTACCACATTATGCATTAATAACTTAATTAATTATCTTTCAATAATCCAACCCTTTAGGATTGTATCCTTGCTGACTCAAACTACTGGGTTGAGGGTAACGTCACCTTCAAAAGAGGGGCCTACTACTATAACTAAGATAATCTCTTAAAAAGTGCGAAAGTGCGAAAATAATCAAAGGTTACACTAAAGGCGAGTCGGATCCAAGTGATTCATCTTGTCTATCTGTTTTTTTTTAATTTTTATTTTCAGCATTTTTAGTTAGTTTTATTTTCTTGTTTTAAAACCTTTTTCTAAATTTTTTATTTGATTAGACGTTGAGGATAAACCGGTATTAAAAGCTCTTGTGTCCTTGGACGACCTCGGTATCTTACCAACACTATACTACGCTCACGATGGGTGCACTTGCCCATATGTGTGTTTAGTGTTAGTAAATGTCGTGTTTTATAAATTTAAAACTTGGCTAAAGTGTTAAAAAGGGCTTAAAATATACTTTAAAAACTATACGACACTCACACGCATCAGGAATCATCGGGGCGCGGCACTGAGCGAAACAGATTGTCCAGGAGAATCCATAACAACTATTAGTTATAATATATTAAAGGTTCATGTCCCATACCATAAACATATAAAATAAAAACAGTTATTACAGACATTGTTCTCAAAGACAAATTTATCCATTCCGATAACTCAGATTTCATTTAATTGTTTGATTCTAAGACTCCATCCTAACTTGATTTCCACATAGCAGCAAAGCATCCTAAGCACCTGTCGCATACGTTAAAGTAAAGTCAATACACATAGTGTAAATGTGAGCATACAAGTTTGATATAGTATAATAGAGTTCGAAATAGTTTACGCATAACCAACATGTATCATGTATAATGCGAAGCTAGTAGGTTATCGGCAATGAAATATGCACAGACTAGATTGCGAGTTGTAGAATGCGTAACACATATCACCACTGCGACATGTGAGAGGTAACCTTAACAACCCCTGTCCACGACAGGTGCTGAGTCCAAACAAATAGTACTATCGTTGTTGGTGCATTTATGTCTATCGCCTCCGTCAATGCGAGTCGTAGCTGAAAAGGATTGAATCTAGCCTTTTATTGTAATATTTAGATGAAAAGGGCAAGGTGGCATTATTGTAAATAAGGGAAACTCTCCTTATATGCTTTGCCTATAAATAGAATCCTTAGGGTTAGGATTTAGGACTTTTGCGACTTTTGCTCATTTGAGATTTGGAGCTTGGAGCTTAGGGAGAGAAAGTCTAGAGAGAGAAAGTCTTCGTAGGTGATTCACGGTGATTGTACTCATCATATCTTTCAATAGAATCACGTTAAATTTTACGTTCTTGTGTTCGGTCACGTTCGTGTACGGATTCTGCACGTCACACGTTCGGTTCGCAATCGTTTCGAAAGTCAAAACCGGTCCTAACAAGTGGTATCAGAGCAGGAGCTCGATTGCACGGATCAAACACACTGTTTCGCACGGAATTTCATCAGATTCAGATAAAAAAACGGATCAGATTTGCTCAATTTCTTCATTTCTCATCTTCTTCACGTTTTTATCAGAAAATGGCCAAATTAAACAAGTTTTTGCGGTTAAAAATTGCTGATTTTTGGATATGTTGTGCGAACATACTTGATCTAAAAGCCTACAAAGTTTCAGATCTTAATTCAAAGCGGTTTGAAAGAAATCTAGATTTTTGTGTTCGAAACATATTAAAAAATATAGCTGTAGATCCCACTCGATCGGGTCACATTAGTTTTGAAGATCCCACTCGATCGAGTCACAAGCCCACTCAGTAGGCGTCTTTGGCTCTTGCCAATTCATGACAGCTTCAACCTTAGCGGGATCTACTTGGATACCACGCTCACAGACAACATGTCCAAGGAATTGGACTTCACGAAGCCAGAATTCACACTTCGAAAACTTGGCATAGAGCTTCTCCTGCTGAAGTAGTTTCAGAATGCATTGAAGATGCTTCTCATGGTCAGCTTGGCTCTCGAGTAAATGAGAATGTCATCGATGAAGACGATGACGAATTTATCCAAGTAAGGCTTGCAGACGCGATTCATGAGATCCATGAACGCGGCATGTGCATTAGTGAGCCCAAAAGGCATCACTAAGAACTCGTAATGACCATATCGAGTCCTAAATGCAGTCTTGTGTACATCTTCATCTTTAACCTTCAGCTGATGATAGCCTGATCTCAAGTCGATCTTCGAGAAATAACTTGCCCCTTGAAGTTGATCGAACAGATCATCAATCATGGGTAGTGGATATCTATTCTTGATAGTGACCTTGTTAAGCTCGCGATAATCGATGCATAGACGCATCGACCCATCCTTCTTCTTCACAAACAGGATTGGTGCTCCCCATGGAGACGAGCTAGGTCTAATGAAACCTTTTGCCAATAATTCATCTAACTGGGTCCTCAACTCTTTCATCTCTATTGGTGCCAACCTGTAAGGTGTCCTTGCAACAGGTGCTGCTCCTAGAATAATGTCAATTCTGAATTCTACTTGCCTATCTGGTGGCAAACCAGGTAGTTCTTCAGGGAATACTTCGGGATATTCAGAAACGACGGGGATATCTTCAATCTTAGGCTTCGGCTCATCAATAGTTACTTGTGCCATGTAGATGACACAACCCTTCTTCAAACACCTAGATGCCTTGAGCATAGACACTTGCTCAGGCAGTCCATACTGGGTATCTCCCTGAATGGTAAGTGACTCACCAGACGGAGTCTTGATCACCACTTGCTTTTTGTTGCAAACAATCTGGGCTTGGTTATGGGATAGCCAATCCATGCCTATTACTATGTCGAAACCGGCTAACTTCAAAGGAAGTAAGGATAAAGGAAAAGAGTGGTTCCTAATGGATATGAAACATCCATCTAACACGGTTGATGCGGTTTCTATGGTGCCATCGGCTAATTCCACCTCATATTTTATGCTTAGGGTTCTAACAGGTAGGTTTAACAACTAACAAAACTTATCATCAACAAATGACTTAACTGCTCCTGAATCAAATAACACCCTTGCATAAACATCATTAATAAGGAAGGTACCTGTTATGACATTATCGTTCTGGATCGCCTCCTGTGCGTTCATTTGGAAGACCCTAGCATTGGTCTTTTTCCCATCTTTAGCCTTCTTTGCAAACTTTGGGCAGTTGGACTTAGTGTGCCCTTTCTCGTTGCAGCTATAGCACGTCGCATCCTTGATTTTCTTACAGTCCAATGTCTTGTGCTCAGAAGATTTACAAATCCCACAAGGCCTTGGTTGCGATTGGGATTTCGATTCATATCTGCACCTCCCGAAATGGTGCTTCTTACAGATCTTACACTTGGGCTTATCCCCTGACTGTTGACCATCCTTTTTAGTTCCAGAACTCTTCTTGTGGTCATTGTTTCCTTTACGCTTCTTATCTGAACGTCGTGAGTTGTCATCCTCACGCTTCCTCTTCTCAGCGTCTGTGTTTCTCAGCGATCTCTGCCTGATCGCGTCCAAGGTAAGGGACAATGATATATCAGCTGCAGACCTAAAAGTAGCTGGTCTAGAGGCCTTCACACTGGCCTTGATTTCTGGGGCCAAACCCCCAATGAAACGAGCTATTCTCTTGGGTTCCGGAGTTACCAGATACGGAACCAGTCTTGACATGGTGTTGAAGCTTGTAAGGTAGGCTTGACAATCTAGGTTTTTCATAACCAATGACAAGAAATCAACTTCAATCTTTTCAACCTCATACTGAGGGCAGTAATTCTCCTTAATCAATGTCATAAACTGTTCCCAAGATAGATTGTACAATGGGATTTTCCCAGTGGCTTGGATCAAAGATCTCCACCAGGCTAGTGCCTCACCCTTGAACGACTGGGATACAAACTTTACTACATCCTTATTAGCGCAACCACTAATATCTACCACAGTGTCCATCTCGTCAAACCATGACATGAAATCAACTGCTCCCTTTTCCCCGGTGAATACCTGGGTTTGCAGGAGACAAAGTATTTATAAGTGCAACCTTTAGCACGTGGTTCTTGGTTTAACACAACTCTCTTAGATGGAACACTCCTCTTGTTCGATGAGTGATGAAAATCACTTTTGTGAGCAGTATGAGTTCTTGAGGGTGGCTTCGTATGTGGTAT
>JARYGA010014968.1:0-28462 GCA_030545235.1 Helianthus tuberosus
GTCTGGACTTTTCCTGCAATCACTCATACAACTATAAGTAACAACATTTTAATCTTCCAGATATCGTAATTTGACAATTCAATCTTTCTAGAAATCACTATTCATGAATTTGGCAGTTTCATCGAATCGTATCGGAAACTAGCTCTTATAACAATATAAGCATCCAAATCCCCCACAGTTAATCATCCAAGTCCAAATTAATGACCTTGGAGATATCACAAACTGTTTTTGAATTTTTGATTTTTAAAAAAAACTTCAAGTTTCAAATTAATGAACTTGTTTTATTTTCAGAAACACGATCAGCTTACTTAGATTTTGAAACTCAGCACTCAGACATCAGTTGTCGAAAATAAAGCAGAAATCAAAATCTTTTTGTATTTTCTGAAAACATAAAGCAGTAAAGAAATATGTACAAACATATTTACAGACAATATTTTTGTTTGAGTATGCGTCAGAGGATCATATCAGTTTTTGACAAGTCACAAGTACCGTTGAGCTTAATTTCACTTTAAGAATTAAACAATTCACTTAGATTGTCGATATACTGATCCATTTAAATTTTCATACAAATTTCAACTGATTCAGGATACGAATTAGATGTATTAAGAATTTAAACTCATTCATGTGTCCCACCTCTTGAATATACTCCCGTATCCAGATCCTAATATTCAGTCTTACAGGCAATTATAACACAAATGATATCTGTAAGGGGTTAATAAATTATGAAGAATCATGAGAGCTCAGGTCAGAACCATCGTTCAGCAGAGAGATCATGACTCAACTTGTGGGTGTATCCCCTTTAGAGGATCTTTTTTTACAACAGCATTGCTAAGCAATTTTATTGTCTTATCATATATGCTGAGGGTGATGCTGTGTTTCAAGCATATGCGGAAAGTATTATTCGAGGACTAGGTCAGAACTACCGTTCAGCAGAAGTCCCGGAATAATACCCCAGACATCATTGAGTATAAAAACCTGTATATCAGAATACAAAACCTTTCAAACGAGATTTCAGGGGTTACCTATATATCCAAGTAGTGTTCCCCACGAAATAAGCAAGTGTTTGAATTTAGGTTTATATCCCGAAAAAGTTTACTAAGTGTATAAAAACCTACCGACACATCCATGGAGAGATCGTTTAACACATTTAAACTTTTCATTTCTTTAGCGTACTGTAACTGTCTACTGATGTACTATCATTTCCTCTTTTTACGCAAAACTCAAATTTTTGAATTTTTATCATGTTTTTGACTTTTTCAAATTTTCAAATGTTTTTGAATTTTCTAACAATATTACTCCCCCTAAAATGCAAAATCATATAAAGAAAATTTGACAACCAACACTGATAGCTTTGTCTCGCCATCCATTTTCTGCTAAAAGTGCTCTGATTTGCAGAAAATATAACGTACCCCCATGATTTACAACCCATTGATCTTAACAGTTTGAAAACCGTTTTTCAATCTGATGAAAGTAATCATGTTTGTTCAGCCGTGAGGGTTTCGGCGTATTCAATCAACATACATTCAAACAAAATTAAAAACAAACATATTTATGGTTTTTCAAATTTTAACAAACTAAAAACATATTTTTGGTTTTTAATTTTTTCAATTTTTAGGATTTTGAAAATATTGTTTATTTATATACAAAAATCACTCAAACTAAACTCCCTGTTCAACCAAACCAGGGTCCTGCAACCTCTTCCTGTGCCAGGCTGCTCCAACTATCATTCTCACAATCTTCAGCTTCGTTGAGCACCTGCACATTCAAACTTTATCAATCATTTGAACAATTTAGCCCAGGTCTGTTGGACCTTAGGCATTTCAACACAATAATGTTCATTCAATTTCGGAAACTCTTTGTCATTTAAAACATTTTCAATTTTTACTTCAACTTTTTCATCTTTTACCATCGTTACTTGTTTCTTAGCACTCCACATTTGACCTTCTGGAGTACCTCTTTTGTAAAAATTTGTCTCTTTTTGAACCTTTTGATTTTGAACAACATTTTTAGGTTTCCAAAACTCTTGAGGTTTTGTCATATCAACAGATGTTCTCCAACTCTGTGTTGTTCTGAATCTGGGTGTGTGAGAATTCCAGGTCTGTCTTGAATCGAACCTGTTCGGGTTTGATTTCCAATTTTGATTTGAAGCAAACTTGTTTGTATTGTACCTCCAAGTTTGTTTCGAATCAAATCTGGTTGACCTCAATTTCACAGCCTCAGATTTCTGTTTTTCAACATCAACAGGCTTTGGATTTGGACACTTTCGTGCAACATGTCCAATTTGATCACATTTAAAACACACTTTCTTTGAAACATCCTTGGCCTGTTGTTGTTTCTTTTTCATAGTATCAAACTCCTCATTAGACTGTCGTCCAAATTTGAGTTTTTCCTCTTCTTTCAAGCTTTTTCCTTGAATAAAATTCATCTTTTGTTGCAAATTTGGTTTCTTACTTTGATTCCAATTCCGTTTCTTTTTATACCCCAAACCAGCCTTCATGTTTTTCTTCTTAAAACCAGGTTTGTTATAAAAAGATTTATGACCTTTACCAGCAAACTTTGGAATCTCAGACTTCTCAATCTCAACCATTTTGAAAACTTGATCGACCTTCTTTGAAATCACATTCTGAATCGGGAATACAACATCTAAGAATAATTTGTCCGATCCAATCATGGTATAAACCAATCCTTTTGAATCATCATTCAAATTTTTCTCGGATTTTGTGTTTTTCAGATAACTATCATAAAGATTTCCTTCATCTTCATCCTGTGATTCAGACTTACCTTTTGTAAACTCATCTTTCAAAACGCTTTCAACAACCTTACTTACCACCTCTGAATCATTAGCATCATCAGATTTGGAGTAAGTCACATCGATACTTTCAGGTAACTGGTCAGCTATATTCAAACCCTTTGCCACCTTTTCCTCATCATAAAAAGTATAATTGTTTCTCAATGGTGGTGGTACCTGATGAAATTCTGAACCAATACCCTTTTTGCAATTTTCAGTATCTTTGTCATCTGGTGTGATGTTGAAAACGCGTTCGAGAATGTACGAAGAGTTATGATAACTTTGAAGTTTTGTAACAACCTTTTCTTTTTCAGCCAAGACTTGTTTAAGATTTGCAATTTCATCAACACATTTGTTTAATTCAATTTGCTTTTCTTTAAACTGTCTCTCATACATTTCTTTGGTTGTTAAAGTTTCAGACAATCTTTGATCAAAACTTTTGACTTGGCTCTTCAAAGTATCATAAGCTTCTTGTACTCTCTGACTCGACCACTTTAAAGAATCATACTGTTTTTGTAAATCTTGAAATTTCGATTCTTTTTCAACACAATCGACACATTTTGTAGAACACAGTTGTCTATAAACATCATTATCCTTTTCAAGACCTTGACATTTCTGTGTCAAATTTTCAACTTTTAGTTTCAAAATTTCTTCTTTTTCAATCATTTCTTTACATTTTATTTTGAAAACATTTTCAAGTTTATTTGTTTCAATATCTTTTGTTTTGATTATATCATCTTTTTCAGTACAGGCTTTGCACATTTCTATGCAATTCCTGCACTTGTTCTCATTTTCATCAACTAATTCAACATTCGATAGATCAGAAGATTTTCTAACCTCGGTCTCATTCAGCACCAGTTCTTCTGACTCAACTTTCTGATCTTCCTTCTTTTCTTCTTTCTGAGCTTCTTCATTCTTATGCGTTTCTTCAGCTTTCTGTTCCTCTTCAGCAAGCTTTGCAACAGTCTTCACTTCTTCAATCATCTTCTTCAACTCTTCTTCTTTTCTTTTCTTCGGTTCTACCACCTTCGGTAAACTTGCTTCAAAAACTTCTTTTAACTTGATCATCAAATTTGGCAAATAGCTTTTATCAGAAAGCCTTCTTGTGTTGAAAGTGCCCTCACTTGGAAACACATTGGTTACAGCATCAAAATCCACTTTTGATGGATCAACTACTGGATTACCCTGTGGATCCATGTAACACTCTAGTTCTTCATTCCATCTCTTGGCTCTTTGTGCTTCCTTAAATGGTTCATACAATTTGCCAATCTCCCATCTCGCACTGTCTCTTCTCCACCAATTATCATGATCATCATTTGCAATAAATGCATAACCAACTGCATCTTCTTCAGGGCAAACTTGACTCCAATCGTAACCTTCATCATCATATATAACTGCAAGAGCCCTTGATCTTTCTTCTGGTTGCTTTAATCTTGGTGGCTCAGACTTGTTCTGATGGTAAATCGCCTTCCTGTAGTAATCTTCATTGAATGGATTTTCAGAATCATCAGCAGCATACGCATTTCTGCACTCGCGCTTAAAGTGACCTCTTTGTTTGCATTTGAAGCATGTCACCTTGGATTTATCAAATCCCAATTTGGTAGATGGTCCACCAATTGACTTTCTCCCCGTGATCTCCATGAACCGCTGTGCCCGACGAACCGCACTGGCCATGCACCATCTTATATCCATTAATTCCATCTCCTCGGGGTCTAATTGATCATAATCTTCTTTAGTCAAATTGGTATTGCCAATCTTCCCTGCAACGAGGCTTTCATACGATTCAAGTACAGATGCCAAGAAAACCATCTGTTGTTTTGCCGACTCTTCGCTGAAATTCTGCCCATTCTTCAGATCCACTGCGATATTACACTGAAACAAATTCTTGGAAGCAGATTGACTTGAAGTGTTTGAAGAAGATCCACTGTGAAAACCACTATGAAGACTTTCATTGTTCACTGATCTTGAGCTTTCTGCGGAAAATGTTGTTTTTGGAGACCCAGCCTGTGGTGAATTTCCTCTGTAGTAAAGCTCTACATTCTGTTGATAAGCTGGATTGTTGACTTTAGATCTCTTTATCTCCAACTCGTGGCTTTCAAGTCTTTCAATCAGCAAATCCACTTTCAAATCTTCAGGCTTGATAGTGTTCTTCAACATTAAAGCGAAATATTGCCACTCTTGATCATTTGGCAATGAATCAAACAATTTATCCACCAGCTCCTCTTCAGAAGGTAAGATTTTGTGTCTGATCAGCTCCATTTTCAGATGTCCGAATCTCTCAATCATTTTACAAATAGATTCATTTTTCATACAACTGAATAAATCAAACTCTTTACGCAACAATTTCTTTTTGTTTTTAACAATTTCATTACTTCCTACACATTTTCTCTCTAACGCTTCCCACAAACTCTTTGAAGTCTTTTCTTGTTCGAGCAATGAAATAATATCCTCTTTTACTGACTGTTTGATCAATGTTATCATTCTATGTTCAGCCACAACATTTTTTATATCTTTTTCTGTAAAATCTTTTGCATCTATTAACTCTCCTCCCTCTTTTCCTGGTGCAACGTATTCATGTGTCAGTTTTAACCAGCTTTCAGTAGCAAAAGCTTTTATCCAACCCTCAAATCTGTTTTTCCACCAATTATAATCTTCAACTTTCATTAACTTTGGTGGCTTCTGTTGGCTTCCGTACATGTTCTCGAATTTCAAATTCTCTGAAATCTCTCTTGAATATTCTTTCATCTCAGATCTTCTATCTGACGATTCGGAAGTGAACGCGTTGTAGAAAGTATTGTAGAATTCTTCACCGTTGTTTGACATCTTCAATTACCTGAATGCAAACGAAAACAACTAATCAGTTTAAATGAACTGAGAAAATGTTAACGTGTGAAACGGTTGACTCGATCTAGAACTCGTGTCAACAATTTGTGAACTCGTTTCAATGTCGTTGAAGTGAAATCACTGAATGACAAGACTTGATCGGAATCAAATAGATTTAATTTGGGCTTTAGAATGATGTGAACCGTGCACTTCTTTATATGGGAAATAACTATGACACACTTGGGCCAAGACTTGATCCGTTAATGATGATGAAACAAGTGGGCTTGATTATGATTGAGCCATTTTAAACCACAACAACTATGATTGGACCATTCCTTCCACTAATCCGACAACTTTCAAAAATTCATGAAATCTGATTGGACCTACAAAAATTTCAACTTTGATTAGACTACGATCCCGAAAGCCGAGTCTAAGGGGGAGTCTGAAGACGAGCTCAAAGCAAGGGGGGCTTGTAATCGGAAAGCAAGGTGTCGATCCCAAAGCACGGAAGCTTGCAGAAAGGAGAAGCTGAAGCTGAAGACAGATCCACCGGGATTCTGTTCAAGAAGTCTAAAAGAGAAAAGGAAGATGCTACGAGTTTGACTCAATGATCGTGATTGACGAAGGCGATAGACACATACTGCACTAACAGACTCCCCCTTGGATATTGCCGTAGTCAATCTCATAGCATCTTGTCTTTCTCTATCTTGAACAGAATCCCCGTGGATCTGTCTTCAGGTTTCCGTTGCTCTCTCTCTCGATAGACTCTTCCTTCAGGCTCCCCCTTTCGTCAAGCTTCCGTGCTTTTAGGGATCGACACCTAGCTTTCCATCTACAATCTCCTACTAACTTTCAACTTGTCTTTAGACTCCCCCTTAGACTCGACTCTCGGGATCGTAGTCTGGATTACCTGCAATCACTCATACAACTATAAGTAACAACATTTTAATCTTCCAGATATCGTAATCTGACAATTCAATCTTTCTAGAAATCACTATTCATGAATTTGGTAGTTTCATCAAATTGTATCGGAAACTAACTCTATAACAATATAAGCATCCAAATCCCCCACAGTCAATCATCCAAGTCCAAATTAATGACCTTGGAGATATCACAAACTGTTTTTGAATTTTTGATTTTAAAAAAACTTCAAGTTTCAAATTAATGAACTTGTTTTATTTTCAGAAACACGATCAACTTACTTAGATTTTGAAACTCAGCACTCAGACATCGGTTGTCGAAAATAAAGCAGAATCAAAAATATTTTTGTATTTTCTGAAAATATAAAGCAGTAAAGAAATATGTACAAACATATTTACAAATAATATTTTTGTTTGAGTATGCGTCAGAGGATCATATCAGTTTTTGACAAGTCACAAGTACCGTTGAGCTTAATTTCATAGTAAGAATTAAACAATTCACTTAGATTGTCGATATACTTGTCCACTTAAATTTTCATACAAATTTCAACTGATTCAGGATACGAATTAGGTGTTTTAAGAACTTAAACTCATTCATGTGTCCCACCTCTTGAATATACTCCCGTATCCAGAATCCCAATAATCAGTCTTACAGGTGAGTATACTACAATGATATCTGTATATAAATTAGGTATGCGAGGGCCGAGGGATCTCAGATCGATACTTCCGTATACGCAGAGAGATATCAGCTTCGACTTTTCGGTGTGTCCCCTTTAGAGGATCTTTTTGCTTACAACAACAGCATTTATCAATTTTATTGTTTCAGCATGCTGAGGGTTTAATGCTGTGTTTCAAGCATTGCAGCAAGTATTAGCCAAGGACTAGGTCAGAACTACCGTTCAGCAGAAGTCCCGGAATAATACCCCAGACATCATTGAGTATAAAGACCTAGTATATCAGATTAAGAGACATTTCAAACGAGATTTCAGGGGTTACCTATATATCCAAGTAGTGTTCCCCACGAAATAAGTAAGTTTGAATTTAGGTTTATATCCCGAAAAAGTTTACTAAATGTATAAAAACCTACCGACACATCCACGGTGAGATCGTTTAACACATTTTAAACTTTCCAATTCTTTAGCGTACTGTAACTGTCTACTGATGTACTATCATTTCCTCTTTTACGCAAAAACTCAAATTTCTGAATTTTATCATGTTTTTGTCATTTTCAAATTTTCAAATGTTTTTGGATTTTCTAACAACATTACTCCCCCTAAAATGCAAAATCATATAAAGAAAATTTGACAACCAATACTGATAGCTTTGTCTCGCCATCCATTTTCTGCTAAAAGTGCTCTGATTTGCAGAAAATATAACGTACCCCCATGATTTACAACCCATTGATCATAACAGTTTGAAAACCGTGTTTCAATCTGATGAAAGTAATCATGTTTGTTCAGCCGTGAGGGTTTCGGCATATTAAATCAACACTCCCCTTTACAACAAACTATTTTCCCATAATGATTTCAAAACACTTAAGTTTGTTTTAATCAGAATGGTTTTTCCGGAAAAATTAGTTTGTTTACCCATCACTTGTAGGTTCGGGGTCATCTCGTCACCTTGTTCTCTTTAAAACCTTTTTGTACAGATTTTAACAATATAAGATCAAACACCACAATCACTTGTAGAAAATCAAGTACAACTTAATGTCCTTGATTGACCACTTGTAAGACGAAATATCACAGTTACCATCCTGTGAATTTCTCAAGAATGATGCCGATACCTGCTTCACACTTACCAACCTGGAAGCTCCGGCAAGTCAGGAATTCAACCAACAGATTTTGACACCCAAGCCTGACCAGCCTTAGGCGCATTTTGAGCTTTTCTCTTTTCTTCATAAAACTCTTTCACTCCTTTTTCTTTACCATCAACCATCTTGCTAAAAATATGTTTAACATTGCTATTAAACATTTTTCCAGCATCAACACCTTTTGATTTTAGGTTTGCGGCTCGTAATGGTGGAAAGTTCTCATCATTCATTAATGGAACTGTCTCTTTCTTTTTTACCTCAACTTGTGGCTCATCTGATTTTGTGGAATCAGATTCATTGCCCGAACTTGGCTTGTCTGACTTGGACGAGCCAGATTCATCGCCAATAACTTTCTTTTTCCTTTTGTTTGTCCTCAGATTTGCATCTGAAGAATTCGATTTGCTTGACTTTGCCGTCGAGTGAATCGATTCATCAGAACTCTTATTCGAACCAACTGGTGAACCCGAAGACAAAATCTTCTCCAAATACTCTCTCGCCTTCTTCCTCTTTTTCCTCAGTCTGTCTCTCTGTCCCTGTGAAAGCTTTACTTTCTTATCTTCCACTTTCTGTTCTTTGGGCTTGACAGTGACTGGTTTCTTTATCGTTCTCTGAGATTCAACCCTTGATCTTCCCATCGATCTCTTTGGGCAATCTCTGGCAATATGACCTCTGATTTGACAATTATAGCATCTTCTTGTCTCATAACTCCAATTCTGGCAGTTAACAGCAATGTGCCCTCTCACACCACAGGTGTAGCACACTCTGTTATCGTACCATCCACTTTGGTCAGTCCAAACCTTCAAATCATAACATTGTTTGGCTTGGTAATAATCATTTCTCTTCTTCAATGCTGGATTTGTCTTTTGAGCACTGTGGTCAAACCTGCACCACTTATTACCAACACCTTGTGAGTTTTCATTTACAAATTTTTGTGATTTTTTATAATGATTGGATGACTTATCTGATGAGCTTTTATTTTCATTTTTTAAATTTTTCAAATTTTTAACTTTTTGTTTCTGTTCTACATTCTTCTTAACAGGTTTTTGTTTAGAACATTCACCTGTTTCAGTAGATTGCAAAACAGTATTTTGAAATTTTTCTTGTAAATCTAAAAATATTTTTCTTTTCTTTTCTTTTTCATCATCAGATATTTCATTACAATTTTCAATTTTGACTTTGTCAAAATTTGTGACAATGTCACTTATTGGATCAGAATTGATCGGTTTTGGAGAAACATGTGATGTAAAATTCTCAAAACCTTTCAATTTCACTTCAAGCTCTTTGATTTTAATCCGAGCTTTTTCAGCTTCTTTTTCAAGCTGAATGATTTTAGCAAGATGAGAATTGATTTCAATTTGTTTTTCAAGATTATCTTTACCAAAAATATCTCTCTCATCTTCTAAAATCTTGATTTGATTTTGAAAATCTTTTTCTTTTTCTTTCAAACCGTTGTTTTCCAATGTCAAAATGTCCACATCACTCAATAGTTTGACATTTTCAGTTTTCAGTTTTTCACAGTTTAAGCGCAACTCCAAAATATGTTCATCATCAGCTTTCTTTTCAGCTTTCAAAATCTGAATATCTTCAATCTGTTTCTTCTCTTTCTGAACAATCTCTTTCTTAATCACTGGTTCAGATTTCTCAGATACAGACTTTTCAGATTCTTCTTTCTTTGAAATTACTTCCTCAAAACTCTGCTGTTTTTCAGTAACATTTTCTTGTACAACTTCTTCAGTCATCACAACTTCACATTTTGTTTGACTTGAAATTTTCTCCTCCTCAGAATCTGAATCACCATGATCAAATATTGGCATGTTCTTAGCTTCTTGATCATCATTCACTGCCAACTGATTACCAGTAGCAATTTTAGACATCTGATCCCCATCATCTTCAGTGATTTTTCTAGGCTTTAGACACTGACAGCTGCTGTCCTGTACACTCCCTGCTCCACAGTCGCAAAAAAACCTACTTGATGTAGAGTAGACAACACGATGTCCTCGATGACATACATCTGCACAAACAGAACAACAACCTTTTGAAACGGTCAGATCACATGTATAACAGAAATACCAGTGCTGTTCCATAAAATTTCTCCCACTGATCGTAAATGTACAAACTTTAGAAGCGAGGACTTTTTCACTGTTACTATCATGATCAACCTTACTGTTTGACATTTTCAAACAATCAAACTGATAATTTTCTGTGCGGACTGAACGTTGACCAACTGTGCGAACTGCTAGAACCCGGATGCAATTTGAATGACTTGACCCTTTGAGACCTTTGAACTCTAAACCGTACGAACTTTCAAGTGAACTGATGACCTTGAAGTGAACTGGATTTTAGTGAAAAATGGACCCTTTGCACGAACTCGTGAACAATACACTCGAAGTGAACTATGAATTGGTACGATACTGGGCCGCACTTGGGCCAAATATATTTCAACCGATGTACTTGGCTAAGAAGGAACTGGGCCTTCTATATTACACATAATATCCACAAACAAATCTATAACATTAAATCCACATGCAAACTTCACGTGGCTGACACTTATCGAAATACTGAATAATCACATGCAGACATGATGATGATATACCCCTAAGCTGACACCTTTATCATTTTTTTCTTTGAATCACATGCACACCGATTTACACATGTAAACTTGGATTACATGCAGCCGACAAGTATCACATGTATACTTTGAATATGATAACAAATCACGTGAATATCAACTGACACACATTCAACCACAACTGTGTCATAAAAGCGAACCACACAAGCGAATCTCAAGAGCGAACCTACTGTTAATATGACAAATAAGCGGACCTCAACTATTTTGTCACTAAAAGCGAACCAGATAATGTCCGGATGAGCGGACCAGGTATTGTCCGAATGAGCGGACCAGATATTGTCCGGATGAGCGGACCAGATATTGTCCGGATGAGCGGACCTGCAATTTTGACAGCGAAATCGAACTGAAAATCTTCGATTACTCCTAAACGGCTAGGAATTTTGATCTGAAACTTGGTAGGGTTGTAAATCAAGTGTTTACGCACAACATATCAAAAAATCAGCCGATTCGGACCGTAAAATCCCGTTCAATTTGACTAAAAACAGTGAAAAACGTGAAAATATGAAAAATATGAAGAAGTAGATGAAATTCGGATCTGAATCTGATGAAATCACGATCGGAAATGTGTGTTGGATCAGTGCAATCGAGCTCCTGCTCTGATACCACTTGTTGGACCAGTTTGACTCCGTTTCGATTGCTAACCGACTCGTACGACGTGCGGAATCCGTGCACGAGTGAGACCGAACACACGAACAGTAAAATAAACTGTGATTCTTTGATAGATTTGATAGTGTACAATCTCCATGAATCGTTGCGCTCTCCGGACTACGCTGGCCATACACAACCTGATATTGATCAGTTCCATCTCTTCAGGATCTATTTGATCATAGTCCTCCTTAGTCAGGTTGGTGTTTCCAATCTTGCCCGCCACGAGGCTCTCGTACGATTCTAACACTGACGCTAAGAACACCATCTGTTGTTTTGCTGACTCTTCACTGAAATTTTGAGCGTTCTTCAGATCCACATCAATGTTACATTGGAACAGATTCTTTGATGCAGATTGGGTTGGAGTTGTTGAAGAAGATCCACTATGAAAACCACTGTGAGGAATTTCTTGATTCACGTTATTTGAACTCTCTGCAGAAAATGTTGTTCTTGGAGAACCAGTCTTTGGTAGATTTCCTCTGTAGTACAACTCTACATTCTGCTGATAAGATGAGTTGTTGACTTTGCTAGATTTCTTGATCTCCAAATCGTGACTCTCCAGTCTTTCGATAAGCAGATCCACTGTCAACTCTTCAGACTTGATTGTATTCTTCAGCATTAATGCAAAGTACTGCCAATCTTGTTCATTCGGCAGCGAGTCGAACAGTTTGTCAACCAACTCTTCTTGAGTATATACAATTTTGTGTCTTGCCAGCTCCAATTTCAGATGCCCGAATCTCTCAAGCATCTTGGAAACAGACTCGTTCTTTAAACAACCAAATAAATCAAACTCTTTTCTTAACAGTTTCTTTTTGTTTTTGACTATCTCAGCACTACCTACACATTTTACCTTCAGTTTCTCCAAAAGGTAATTTGAATTTTCATATTCAATCAACGAAATTATATCATCTCTCACAGACTGATGAATCAACGCGATGCACTTTTGTTCAGCAACGTATCTTTCAATCTCATCAGTATCTGTCAAACTTTCACCAAACTGTCCTCTAACGTAACCATTCTTTAAACTTTTCCAGCTTGGATATGCAAAAGCTTGAAGCCACTCATCAAATCTTGTAGCCCACCTATTGTAATCTTCAATCACCATCAACTTTGGAGGTTTGTTATATGTAACGTAAGCACTCTCCACACATAAAACATCATTGAGAGTTTTCTTTGCACTCGGTGTTGGTGTAGTTAAATTCGTGTTATTTGATGTGTCATCTCCCAAACCACCGGTAAATGCAAACACATCACAGAATGGAGTCATGAACAAATCATCCATTTTCAAGTACCTGAAACAATCAACAAACACTTAGAAAAATTTTTGATTTTTAAAAACAGAAATGTCAAGTGAAATTAGTTCACACAGAATTGTGAACGTCAAACAGAATTACAGCTTTCAAACGAGATAACTTTCGAACGAAATTAGCCTTTTCACACTTCAAACGAAAATACCAGATGATGTCTAATTCCTTGCGGAATTAGATTACTTTCAAACGAAATTATGTGTTTTGAAACGAAATTACCAACTGAGATATAATTTTATGCGGAATTTGATCTGAAACTTTCAAGGGTTTGTTAAAAGTGTATTTCGCTTATGATATGTGAAAATCAAGCCATTTTGTCCGTTAAATTTTGTTTAAATCAGAAAAGAATGAGTAGAAGTGAGAGAATCCGGTGAAATCAAGCTGAAATGGTATGAACTCCTCGTCCTGAGCTCTGATACCACTTGTTGGATCGTCGTATGACCCTAACGAGTCAATCTGAGTAGTTCATCATCAAAAACAAAGGCGGAATCAATGTAAATGATGTCAACACAGCTTGATACTTTCTAATCTTTATCTATTACTGATTTCCTGAGCTTTTAGAGATCTGATTACAATTCGGTAGAACCTCGGCTCTCAAACACACACATGTAATTCCGTTCCAAATGATCAGACTTGAACAGGTATTTATAGGCTCATAATTCCGCTTGAAACCAACTCAAACGAAATCACTAGTTCAAACGGAATTAGTTAAACTAATTCCGTGCGTAATTACCTAATATCGCTTGAAACTCTAATTCCGTTTGAAATGACATTATGCACCTTTCAATCGTTATTACCCTAAATACTTGTTTTCTTGTTTTCCGTGCCTTGATCTATCTAATACAATACAAGACTCAATAAAGATGAAGTTAACAGACATTAGTGCACCAACATTACTAATGGATAAGCTGATATCGATGAAGTAGGTTTCGGGGACGAAACCTTCTTTAAGGGGGGTAGACTTGTAACACCCCAAAACTCAAATATTTAATACGTAGGTATGTTTCCAGGTTAAATAAATGAAATACAATAACTAGGTTATTAAACTTAGTTAAATGCCTACAAGATAAGAAAAGGAAATGAAATTGGTGGCAATTATGATGATGTCTTAAATCTAAGGGACTAAGGTTGCCAAACTAGAAATTGAAATTAATTAGAATAAAAAGAAAATTAAAACCCCCACACACACAAGTGTGTGAGTCTGTACGTACGATCGAACAAGGGGGCAAATGAAGGTGAAACCCTAGTTTCATCAAATCCATCAAATTCAGTAGGGATTTCAAGGAAAACCGAATGCATGAACCTCTATTCTCGAACATCTAACCTTGTTCATTGAAGTGGTAAGTCCAATTTCGTGATTTGATGAATTGTAGGAGATGGGTTTCAACCCAATCATGAGTTTTTAATATGATTTGTGTAAATTGGATGTTAGGACTACTCTATAGAACAGAGATCATGTTTGATTTTAGGTTAATTGAAAGATTTTAGTATAAACCCACCTTATGAGAATGTCTTATGAATAGGATGATTGACGTTGATACAACTATGTGAAAACTTGAATTATGATGTGTTTGAGATACTTGAAATCTTAGACAAATGTGGTGTAGGATGAAAGATTGTTATGAATTTGATTGATTGTTAATAAGTTATGTGAAGAATTAGTAGGAATCATGCTTTAAAAGCTTGTACATAATTTTTTACAAATGTGAAACCCGCCAAGTGTTCGATGAAATGCCTAAGAAAAACAAATTTGATGAAAACTAAATCTGTCCAGAAAGTTACAGATTAATGTAATCGGTTGTAACGGGGTCAAATCTTATCAAGAACTGATGTTTATTGAGTTTGTGATGAACTCCCAGGAAGTATCTTAAAAACCCCACTGGAATCGCATTTTTTCGACGAAAATTGAGAGTTTTATGAATTTTTCCGTATCAAAGGTTCAAGCTACATTTTCTGGCCGAATTTGCAGCTCATTACGAATGTCATAACTCAATTTAGGAATTTAGTTATGATCTCAAATTTTTACTGTAGATATTTTTAAGCGATTAAAAGAATCGTCAATTGGAATTTCGTCAATCGGATAAACGAGGAATTTTTAATGAATTTTTCCGTAAGCTGTAGTCAGAAGTGACGAATCTGATTGCAGCTTAATAAATGAATTTTTATAAATTGTTGGTAGAGAGTTAGAGTCTAAAAATTTAATACAAGGATAACCCCTCCTAGTGGCACGTCGCATAAAAAGATTGTAATTTTTGTAAGCTCGTAAGTACAGTAAACGGACGTCCCCAAACAGCCTATTTTTAGTGAAATAAGCTATACATGTTAGTGAATGAATGATTAATGCAAGTTGAATATGAAATTATGCAAATGTATGCTCGTTATCAAGTACAATGATGTATGCTAACAAAAATGTGTTGATGATAACCTGAAAGCGTAGGAGCCATGTCCCAACATGGACATGAACATGGAAGGGCAATGGGTCAAAGGTAAATACGGAAGCTATGCACGAACTCGGACACACGAGGTAAGTGATTTTCGTAATCACTTCTTATTTTGTTTTAAGTAAGGTAGCGTTAGTTTATCGAGCATGATGATGATTGAGGTTTGATATGGTTTTGGTTGTATAAAATCGGTAACTTTTACTACATAGACCAAACGGGTCAAAACAAGGTTGTAATGTTATGTCGGAATAATGCTTAAGTAATGGCTACGGTTTTGTAACCGGGTAATGGGTAGAATTTCATATAAGAATGTTAATCGAGAAATGGGGACGCTAATGTAGACAAAAGACTCGGTTGTGAGTACTTGAATGTGTTTGGAGTCGTGTTGACTTAAATTGTCTTATTGTTGATCTGAAGTTCTTTTTATAGTTAAGGTGGTTTGATACAAATTATTGAATATGGTTCAACTTAATAATAGCGTATTGCCTTGACGATGTTTTGGGGGTTTAAACCCATCAAACAAGGAGTGCATATTCTGCCTCGTTGTTTGTGATTCGGAAATCTAGGCGTATAGCATATGTAAGTTCGTGGTCATTTGGGCTGACCATCCGGAGACCCGCACCTGCTCCGTCATCATTAGAAGCGCCGTCTGTGTGCAGATTCCAGACCCTGTTGTCGAAAACAGGAACGGGGTTTTGGATTGCCTCGCACTCTTGGACTTTGTCGATAGGAACTTCTGTGGCAAAATCTGCTAGAACTTGCCCTTTGATTGCCGGTCGCGGTCTGTATAGGATATTGTATCCCCCGAGCTCAATAGCCCATTTGGCCAATCTTCCCGCGACGTCAGGTTTAGATAAGATTTGACCTGGATGGTAATTAGTGAGAACCGTGATGACGTGACCAGAAAAGTACCGACGTAAGCGCCATGATGCATGTATTAGTGCTAGGACTACTTTCTCTATCATTGAGTAGCGTGTCTCTGGTCCGGTGAGCATCTTGCTTATATAATAAATTGGAGTTTGGATATTTTCTCGCTCTACCATTAATACTGCGCCTACCGCTACCTCTGCCGCGGACAAATATAAGATTAGTGGCTCTTTTTCCCTTGGTGCTGTTAGTGTTGGCAGTTGAATTAAACATTCCTTCTTTTGCTTGAAGGCTGTTTCTGCTTCGGGCGTCCACTGGAAATGGGTTTTCTTGGCGCAGTTTCGTAGGGTGCTTATGAATGGATAAGACTTTGCTGCATGATTTGCCAAGAATCTGTTCAAGGCTGCCAGTCGTCCGGCGAGTCTTTGCATCTCTTTTATTGTTGCAGGCGATGGCATTAGCTGGATAGCCTGCACCTTTTCTGGATTCACTTTGAACCCATCTCTTGTTACTATGAAACCCAAAAAATTTCCTTCTTCCATTCCGAAGGAACACTTTGTTGGGTTGAGCTTCAAGTTTACGCTGCACAAAGAATCAAACGTACGTTGGATATTTACGAGCATTGTATCTTCTTCATGGCTCATGATGACGAGGTCATCCATGTATACCTCGACTGTTTTGCCAATATCGCCTCTGAAGACTGTGTCCATTAGGCGCTGGTAAGTTGCGCCTGCATTGCGCAAGCCGAAGGGCATTTTTGTGTAGCAGAAGATGCCCTTGTCTGTGCGGAATGCAGTCTTGTCCTCATCTTCTTCTTTCATCTGGACCTGATGATAACCCTTGTAACAGTCAAGAAAACATTTCCATCGGAACGACGCTAGAGAGTCGACTTTTTTGTCTATCTCGGGAAGCGCATAGCAATCTTTTTGGCATGCTTTATTCAGGTCTTTGAAGTCGACGCACATTCTCCATCCGCCGCTGTGTTTCTGAACCATTACTGGGTTGGCAACCCAAGTATGGTACTGAACTTCGCGCAAGATTCCGGCATTGAGTAGCTCTGTAACTTGCTCGTCCATGGCTTTTGCTTTCTCTTCACTAAAGTTGCGCCTCCCCTGTGCGACAGGTTCTGCTGAGGGTCTGATGTTCAGACAGTGTTGTGCTATATCGCGCGGAACCCCAGTCATGTCTGCTGGACTCCAGGCGAATATATCTTTATTATTGGACAGTAATTCTTTTAATTGTATTCGTGTTGCCGGGGAAATGGCGTGTCCTAAAAGGATGGTCTGTTCTGGATATTCATTGTTCAGAACCCATTTCTCCGGCTCATTTGATGCTGAGGGTTTGGCCACTTTTGCTAGTGGCTCATCGTCCACGTACATGACCTCCTTACTTGAGTACAGAATTGCAACTCCGGTTTCTGTTGGGAATCCGCATGCAGCATGTGGAATAGAGGTGATCATGCTGAATTCTCTTTGTGACCTTTTTCCGAGCAATACATCATGGCGTGATATTGCCGGCATGACCATGAAATTTACTATGACTATGCGCGAATGCTCGCCATCAGATAGAGTCACGGGGAATGCTATTTGCCCTAACGGGAATACAGCTTCATTACAAAATCCGGTAAGAGGGAAATCGACCGGTTCCAGACGTGCTTTGTCTTCTGGATCGAGTTGTTTGAAGCATTACTCGTATATGATATCCATCGAGCTTCCTGGATCTATAAACATATAGTCCGTTCGATAATGGCCGAAGATGCCAATAATAATTACTGGTCGCTTTTCCTGGGGGCCTCCCGGAACAACAGGAAACACGACTTGCTGTTCTCGCCAATGCTGATTATGGTGTCGTTTGTTTGGCCTTTGTGAAGGGCCTCCTTGTACCATGTTTATTTGTTTTGATTTAGCTTTCTGACAGTTGATATTTCCTGATTGTTAACGTATTTCAACATAACTGTTAGATTGGATGTCCCACTGACAGGGTGTCTGTGGGTCCAATACTGCAGTGTCAATTTCACCACCAGATCTGATGTTTGGAAACTCAGATCTGGTGACTTGTGTAAAAATTGTGTTTAAAGCAACCTGGCATCTGTCAAACCAGTATTCTGGAGTTCTTTCTATGAGTTGATCTGTAGGATCCTTTCCGTCTGAATGACTGTTGTTTTTGTTGATTCCCACGATTCCGTCGATCTGGGTATTTTGGGTTGTAAAACCCTCGAACTTAGATCGAGGACCTGATGGATGAAATGACGAATTCTCTACCATGTGAAAACAGAGAATGAGGAAAACTGAATCGAAACGAGAAAAAAACTGAAAAATAGAGAAATCGGTGGGCGCGAATGAAGAAACACTAGATAATTGATCGGAATCGAATTATCTAGGGGGTTTGAATCCGCGTAAAAAGGTGGGTTTTCTCTCGTTTGATCTGATGAAACAGTCCCTCTTCTCCGGTTAACTCTGTAAAACAAAGCACCGTTAGCCTCGTCAAGGGGAGAAGAGGGGTTCTCTCCTTGACCCGACTCCGGCGTGAGAGTAAGTATGTGTGTGTGAAGAAGAAGAAGTATTGAAGAAGTGTGTGTAACTTGAAGTTCATACCCGAATTATCCTCGTATTTATAACCGAGAGTTTGGGCGGGAAAGCCCGTTGGTGAAATGTTGACGGAAGATGCTAACCCCGTAAGCGGTTACATTTCCTTCCGTTAAGCCTCTCGATCCGACGTGAGTGCACACGGATCGCTGTTTAGATCTATGGTTGGGGATTTGCCACGTGGAAAGTGATCAAGTGGAGGTTTCTCTCCAATTACATGCTATCGTTGTGATTCTAGGGATGCCTGAGGTGATGCCACGTGTCCAGACGGTTATAACCGTCCTAGTGGTGCACGATCGAATTCTTTCTAGAAGCTTACTGCTGTAATCTGGTGTGACTCTTTATCATGTGGTATCAGTTAAGAAAATAATATCCAAGTCTGGACATTATTAAGCGAAAGTGCTTGACTTAGGATTTTCATCCTTTATTTATGGAGGAAAGCGCAAGGATTTAGGATTTCCTTTTGGCGCATAAGTGTTGTCTGTTATCTGTCTCTTAAGCCTTTCTTTTGTAAAACCAGTGCGCGGCCGCGCAAGGTATAAGGGGCTAAATACGAGGACGTGGTATGGTCCCAAGTACTTATTATGAGGTTTTTGGGACCTTACCTATTCAAATTGTTAATGGGTCGAGATACCCAAGTGCTGAAAATTCAGCTTATTTCCAGATTTTTGCTAGTCTTTAAAAAATTCATAGAAAATCAACCGAATGTCCGTTCGAGGCGTATTTTTTATCCACGGAAAGGTCTCGGAGTCACCGTTACTAGTAATTTTAGTTTGAAGTGAAATACTCACTATAAAGAGGGGAAAATACTGAATTACTACAGCTGCATAAAGCTGAGTGAAAAACATAAATTTTATAGTACTTGCATAATCTTAAGGAATTTATAAGGAAACAATCGGATGTGATTATATTGTTTTTTTAAAACTCAATGTAGTTATGTATATTTACATGAGTTAAAGTGAGTGATTCCTTGAATATGGGATGCTTATGCTAAATTAAAAAAAATCATGTAGGTATGGCTCGTTAACTTCAAACAGCGCGAGAGCTTGTATGTATGTGTGCATGTATGAATGCATGCGTATATGTGTAGAGGTATGTGATTGTATGTGTGTGGGAATTTAGGAATGTGAACTTGTGTGAATGCGAGATGTCATTTATGTATGAAGGAATGGTTCATTATGTTTGGTTATTGACGAATACTAATGATTTGTCTTGAGATTGGAATGTAATACAGGTATGAGAACATCAGGTTCAAGAAGTATTGAAGTCAAACACGGAACAATAGATATCAAATGGATTAAGTTTATATTGTTGAATGTTATACGGATTTTTAATTGTATGATAATAATGTTATATGATGTTGACGATGATTAATGGTTATGTTGTGAATGATGTCCACAGGTTTATACGGATTTCTTCTACCACGAATGAAGAGAAGCAGACATGGATCGAGTTGATAGCAAGGATTGTACGGGAAAGAACGGTCACCTAACTTGGATTATGTAACACTTGTAGAATTATTTTACTATGAATGTTGTTAAATCAGTTAGTAAATGTTAAACGTTTTGTGACTAAGTCTATGCGTAAGCAATGTATTAAGCAAAGTAAAAAAAAAATTAAGGATCGTTTTTCCGCTGCGTCATTTTTATGTTATTACGTGTTAGGGTGTTTCATCGAGCTATTTGTTGTAGACGTTTAATTAATGATTCAGCTAAACCATTTTGTGTGTGCACATGAGCAACAGGGTGCTCAACAATAATTCCTACAGACATGCAACAATCATTAAAAACATGTGATGTAAATTCACCAGCATTGTCGAGTCTCACCCTTTTAATAGTATGATCTGGGAAATGTGTTGGCAATTTAATAATTTGTGCAATAAATTTTGCAAAAGCCATATTGCGAGTTGATAACAAAGACACATGAGACCATCTACTTGATGCATCTATTAGAACCATGAAGTATCTAAATGGTCCACATGGTGGATGGATTGGTCCACATATATCTCCTTGAATTCTTTCAAGGAACATTGGAATTTCCTTTTCAACTTTTACAAGTGAAGGTCTTGTAATTAATTTTCCCTGAGAACAAGATACACATAAAGGAATTTTATCAGATTTTGGGATCTTTTTATACTTCAATGGATGTCCATGAGTATTTTCAATCACTCTTTTCATCATTGTAGATCCTGGATGGCCTAATCTGTCATGCCATAAGTTAAATGTTTCAGGATCACAAAAATTTTCTTTTACTGCCATATGTGCTTGAGGCACATCAATATATGTATAATGCAAACCAGATTGAAACATTGGTAGTTTTTCCAATATCTGATCTTTGCTCATGATATACAAATATTTTTCATTATCAACAGTCTTTGACTGAGTATCATATCCATTATGATATATGTTTTTGAAACTTAACAAATTTCTTGTTGATTTGGGGGAAAATAAAGCATTTTCTATTTCAAGTGTTGTTCCATTTGGTAGTGCTATATTAGCTTTTCCCACTCCTTCTATCAAGTTCTTAGGACCTGATATTGTATTGACAGTTCCCCTTGTTGGTTTCAATTCATAAAAATATTTTTTAGATTTAAATATAGTGTGTGTGGCTCCACTATCCGCTATACAAATATTAGCTTCATTCATTCGATCTTGAGCTTCAATGATATCCATTTTAATCTTACAATTATAAAAAAAAATAATAAGAGTATGATTAACATATTATAATTATTAATAATAACTTTATTAAAAAAACATTATATGAAAGAAAGACATAATAAAAATACACATTTAATTGTTACATAAAATCATTGAGATCAAGCAACATTTTGTTTAAATGTCTTCATCAAAATCCGCGGCGTTTAGCTCAACATTTTTATCGAGTTTATCCAAATAGTTTACTTCCTTCTCTTTTTCTTTAAGAGAGGCTTTGTAAAGCTCACATAGATGTGGATCTGTTCTACAAGTTTTTGACCAGTGATTTATACTTCCACATCTATAACAAGAATTATCATTTTTTCCGGACATACCGGCTTCTTTCCTTTGATTATGAAAATTGGAAGTATTATCTTGTGGAGCATGATTATTTGTAGTTCTTTGATTTCGGCCACGGCCACGACCACGTCCACGACCTCGGTAATTTTTATTACCTTTGAAAGTATGGTTGTGACCATTATAATGACCTTTACCAAAATACCCATGACTTCGGCCACGGCCTAGTCCTTGGCCTCGCCCACGGCCTTGTTCCCTTTTATTTTGATAATTATTAACAACATTTGCTTCAGGTATAGTTAATGATCCTGTGGGACGGGCTTCATGATTTTTCTTCAGAAGTATGTTATGCTGTTCTGCTACAAGGAGATGTGCATTCAAATCAGAGTATCTGTAAAATCTCAACAATCGATATTGTTGTGCTAAACTTATATGTGATGCATGAAATGTGGAGTAAGTTTTCTCCAATTTTTCTTCCTCAGTAACAGGATGCCCACAAAACTCTAATTTTGAACATATTTTAAATAAAGTAGATGTGTAATCATTTACGTTTGTAAAATCTTGGAACCTCAGATTGTTCCATTCTTTTTTAGCTGTAGGAAGTAAAATTTCCTTTTGATTATCAAATATGTTCTTCTAATCCGTCCATAATTCATATGGATCATCAGAATTGAAATATTCATGTTGTAGTAAATTATCAATGTGTTTATGAATAAACACAGCAGCTTTGGCCTTTTCCTGATCCGAACAATTATTCTCTTCATTTATGACTTCTATTACACCCATTGCTTTTAGGTGTCTTTTGACATTTGCTGTCCAAGTCATATAATTTTCTCCGGAGATATTCAATGCTGGAAATTCAAGTTTCGCGATGTTTGCCATTTTGTTACTAAATACAATTATATAAATATTAGGATTACATACTTATTAAAATGAGATAAAATATAACAATACACATAATTAAAATGTTAGTTGCATAAATAAATGTTAGCTACGTAAATAAACGTTAGATGTATAAATGTTAAATTCATAAATAAATGTTAGATGGTTAGTAGTCTCATTATTATTTTATTCCCATAGCAATAGGTACCCTGTACTCATTTTTATTTATCAAAGAAATATATTATAAATATACATATATATAAAGGAGAAACGGGATCTAAAAGATCATCCTAAAGGTGTATGGTTTTATAATCCACTGGATATATATATATATGAGTTAAATGCCATTTTAGTCCCTGTGGTTTGGGCCATTTTGCCAGTTTAGTCCAAAGGTTTCATTTTTAACCTGTGGGTCCAAAAAGGTTTCACAGTTGCCATTTTAGTCCACTGGGTTAACTTCATCCATTTTTTCTGTTAACGAGAAAGCCAATTTGGTCATTTTGTATGTAATTCTGTTAACTAAAAGGGCATTTCAGCCATATAAAATGACCGAAATGGCCTTCAGGTTAACAGAAAAAATGGATGAAGTTAACCCAGTGGACTAAAATGGCAACTGTGAAACCTTTTTGGACCCACAGGTTAAAAATGAAACCTTTGGACTAAACTGGCAAAATGGCCCAAACCACAGGGACTAAAATGGCATTTAACTCTATATATATATATATATATGTACATATGTATGTATTTAAATGTATGAAATTCTTACATTGAGTATGGTAATTGCTCCTTTGCTTTTGTTGATTTGCTTGGTAGAGAACCCTCGTGCTGATAACGTGTTATAAAACAAAGAGATTAAGATTAAATCTTTCTCAATATATCTTTCTCTATTCTTCTCTTCCTTTTATAATTACACCTTCTATCGAATGGCGAAACATTCGTTATATAGAAAATAAAAAGAAATAAAACAAAACCGGTAGGGTCTATGTATAATAATTCATAATATATGTCTGCCACTTTCTAGTAATTCATAATAATAATAATAATAATAATTACTCCAACAAAAAACTTACAGGGACTAGAAACCCTAACCTTTCCTCCCCAAATCGCATTTCACAAAACCTGGTAAGAAACCTACTTTTCTTGGTAAATCTTTCCTTTTTAGTGCAAAAATTTGAATGATACTCTTTTTTGTTCCAACAATTTAGTTTGTGGGTCTATTTTGGAGCTTATTTTGAAGAGATCTGTGAAGTTTGAGGGGTTTTGCAGGTTATGTTATCTATCTTCATTTATATCTCTATTGAGCAGTTTATGACCTTAAGTTCAATAAATGTTGGATTTTCTAGATATATAATTCGATGTGGTGGTCTATATTTGTAGATCCTGAACGACGACGTTTAACAAACTTCTGACGGTTTTTGAAAACGCGTGGCCGTCAACCGCGGTGAGTTTCAGTGTATATACGACGACGTTTTGGTGATATTGAGAGTGAGAATAACAGTGGCACGTGGTGACACGTGCGATGACTGGCCGGAGACATCGGAGAGAAGAATAATGCTCGCGACAGCGTTTTTCTCATGGCGATCTTCTAGCACCTTAACGGGTTTTTTATTGGCGTCAGATGCGTTTGACGAGCCTTCTTGAACTGCCATCGCATCTACTATACGCCGAGCTGCTCGTTCACCGGAAGTTGTCATTCTCTGCAGTTGTAATAATCTCTTGGAATATGAAGAGAATGCAACTATTGATAACCGATCGGAAGATGCGAGTGATTAAATAATCATTCTCATTGTTCGTTTCATTATCTGCAGCTTTTCATTTGTCATTTTTCCGCTCACATCTATAACGGTGACCAAATCAATCGGAGCTCTGCGTTCTGTGTTTGTTCGCATAGGCGGAGCTTTTGCTTTAAGACAAATTGCGTAGGTCTCCTTCCCTCTGCTAGCTGAGATAAACGCTGCCTCTGGTAATAACCGTACGTCCACTTCTTTTGCATGACTCTGTATAGGACTGTTGTTACTGCAATTATTAGGGGGTTAGGGGTGGTTATCACTCACCACCCATTTATCACTCACAACATCCAATCAATTTGTCATGTCATCAACCATTGTTCCATCAATTTCCGACTGTTGTTACTGCAATTATTAGGGATTAGGTATTATTGTTTATTAATCTCAACTTCCAAGTGTAATGTTAAGGCAACCTGTTATAAAACCAGTTTTTTAGCCAAATGTGGTAGAATATAGCATTACACTATTTGTGTGTATTAGGTTACAAATCCTTGTATTACACAATTTGAATTGACAGTTTCTTTATTTCAGGTTGGTCTCCATCTCTCATTTTGGATAGTTGAACGGGCCAGTGGGTCAAGCACATGCATGTTGGGTGATATATATAATTGTAATCTAAGTTTTTCCTTATTAAGTACAATAAATAATTCATCTATATTTTTATTATTTATATAGTTATATAATTTAAATTTGTTATGCTTTGAAATATTTTTAATTTTTTTATAAGGCTTTACAGGGCAATGGTCGTGTATGCTGCATGAAGTGGTACTAGCATGAGGGTTAAACTGAATTGGGTCAACGTTAGGGTGAGCATTTAATTTCTTATTTGAATGCGGTTGGAATGGTACTATAAATATAGGAACCCTTACTTTAAACTGAAATCGCAACGATTTCATACTTGTTTATTTTAGTTGTGTTGTGTCTATGTCAGTCGAGAAGTACTAAATGTGGCTACAATGTGATGAAGTTCATGAGAGAGATAGCATACGGCGGAGTTCAAATAGTAGATAATGACAATGTAAGTTTAGGCAAATTTTACATGCATGTGAGGAATTGACCTGATTGAAGTTTAGGCACTTGTTTATTTTAGTTGTGTTGTGTCTATGTCAGTCGAGAAGTACTAAATGTGGCTACAATGTGATGAAGTTCATGAGAGAGATAGCATACGGCGGAGTTCAAATAGTAGATAATGACAATGTAAGTTTAGGCAAATTTTACATGCATGTGAGGAATTGACCTGATTGAAGTTTAGGCAAATTTTTACGCGCAATGACAATGTAAGTAGACAATGACAATGTAAATGTGGCTACTAGTACACACTTCAATTTTTTCAACCTTCACTATTTGCGTATGATTCTATCAAGCTTCGAAAATGAAGATGATGTGAGGATGAGATGGAATTTTGATTTTTGCCTAAAGTGGTTGCGTTCTTTATGAACCAAAGTAAAGACACCGCTGCAACTTCCTCAATAAGGTACTAATTTATTAAAAAATATAATAAATATTCAATTTATAAAAATATGTAAGTGTGCTGACATATGATACACCATGTTACATATTTAAGAAATATTGCTTGTATTTATAAAAAAAAATGTTGCTTAGGTGGTGCCATGATATTGGTGGTGAGCATGCTACAAATAAGGCTATGATAAAAACCGTTTTCTAGGTACATATTTTTAGATCTTTGTTTTGTTCTTCTATTTAATTGGAAGCTTTCAACAATCTACTTTGGACTTTTCCTTTTTTCAGGTCATGATAAGATTATTTGGTCTATGCAAAACAACATTAGTTTTTGGTTTGCTATACGCGATACAACAATGGTAAGTGCGGTCTACACGCGTATGTTTTAAATAAGAGTAAGGGTATGTTTGGTAAAAGTAGCTGGTGGCTGGTAGCTGAAAGCTGGAAGCTGGTGGCAGGAAGCTGGTAGCTAGTAGCTGTAGCTTTTTAGATATATTTGGTGTTTGGTAGAGTAGCTGGAGCTTTTAATAAAATGTATAAAATGACCAAAGTGGACATAACTAAAAATTTAGAAAGTTGGCGCATTAAAAAGTTCCTTATTTTTAGAGGTTAAAATAGTCATTTTTTCCCTAAAAGCTTGTAGCTCATTCTAAACGTTACTAGTAGTAGCGTTCAACCAAAAGCTTCAAGCTACTAACCTAAAAGCTTAAAGCTCTTTCAACCAAACAAGACTTTTTATTGAGTAGGAGCTTTTTCTTAAAAGCTTAAAGCTACAAGCTCCAAAAAGCTCCATGCCAAACATAACCTAAGTGTGATAAAACAAATTGTCATGTTTAGTTGTATTAGATTTTTTCAATATTGAGGAATTGACCAGATTGAAGTTGTTGCTCTTTCTAGCTACGAAGAGAAGGAAGAACAGTTCAAAGAACAGGTAGAGTACATGTTTTTTTGAACAAAATATTATGATGGACATATAAACCTTAAATGATAAATTGGCCTCATTTTATATCTTTTCTCTTCTCTAATGAAAGAGTGGATGAAATTGATTTTTTTTTTTCCATTTTGTAGGTGAAGATGATCGAAATGAGTAGGAAATCTGGGCATGCTACACAAGCAAATGGTGAAGGAGGTTCACTCGCATAGTTTAATGAAATATTGTATTTTTTGTTCGTATTTTTTTGAAATGTTGCATGAAATATTGGTTTGTTAGTATCAACATTAATGAAATATTGTTAACTTTGTTATTTGAATTATTGAATGAAATGGATTGTTTTGATATATGTATATTCTAATTTGTATTTTGAGACAATTATCAGTTAATGTGAAATCTAGTAAATATATATATATATATATATAGGGAGAAGATCATGCGAGAACCACCTCTTATTGCGAGAACCGCGAGAACCAATGTGAACACACCAAAAATGCCTAAAAATAGCTAAAAATCACACAAAAATTTTTTTTTTGATTTTTTTAATATTTTTTAGGTTAAAATCGCTACTTTTCGAACCCAAAAAAAAAAAAAAAAATTTTTTTTTTTTTTAAATTTTTTTTTTTTTTTTTTGCTTCGAAAAGTAGCGATTTTAACCTAAAAAAATCAAAAAAAAAATTTTGGATTTTTTTTTGATTTTTTTAGATTTTTTTAGGTTTTTTGGGGGTTTTAGTTTTTAGCATTTTAGCTTGGGGGGGGGGGGGGGGTTTAGGTTTTTTGGGGGGTGGGGGAGGGGGGTTTAGGCTTTTTTTTGGGGGGGGGGGGGGGGGGTTGGGGTTAGGTATTTTTTAGGTTTTTTTAGGTTTTTTTAGCTTGGGGGGGGGGGGGGGGGGGTTTAGGTATTGGGTGGGGGGGGGGGGGGGTGGGGGTTAGGTTTTTTTTAGGTTTTTTTAGCTATTTTAGGTTGTGTTCACATTGGTTCTCATGGTTCTCACAATAAGGGTGGTTCTCGCATGAGCCCCTCTCTATATATATTATATATATATATAGGGAGAGGATCATGAGAAAACTAGATATAAATGAGAAAACAAAAAAACTAACCAAAAAAGCACTAAAAAGGAGGGGGAGACTTTTAATGAAGGAGAGGTAAAATTGGAAAAAAAAATATATAACTTTTCAAACATTTTACATTTCTCCATACGTTATCATTTTAAAACAAAAATGGCACCATAAGATCACAAATTTTTGTATCTTTCATTCAAGTATATTCGAGCATATTTTTTATGACATAAAAAAGATTTATGGTGTCGTCTTGTTTTCAATACTATTATTATAGTAGTGCACATGTGCAATATAACATGTTACTACAATTGCATTACATGCTTAAAAATTAGTTTTTTGAGTCTAGTTTAGCTTTTAGTGTTAGTTTTTTTTGGAGGTTTAGGATTATGATTAGGTTTTTTGGGTGTGTGGGGGAGGGGGTTTAGGTTTTTTTTTATTGCATTACATGCTTAAAATTAGCTTTTTGGAGTCTAGTTTTAGCTTTTAGGGTTAGTTTTTTTGGAGGTTTAGGATTAAGATAGGTTTTTGGGTGTG
>JARYGA010014969.1:0-39215 GCA_030545235.1 Helianthus tuberosus
TCATCTAGCACTTAATACTCGTTTTTGACACTATGTAACCCATAGGGGTTATAATGTTTTCATGGGTTAAAGTACCCATTAGAATCGTCGAGAAACTAAGTATCTAGATGATGTAACTTAGTACCTTGACGAATAACCATTTGATTATCATCAAAGGTTCGGTTTCTATACGTATTTTATATAGTTTAAGTCCAACAAGAATATCAAGGATTATCATATAAGTCATGCATAGAAGTAGGAGGTAACCTTCCTTTTAAAACCTCTTTCTTAGATTCACCATTGCACAAGTTGTTAAAAACAACAAATATGGTCATTGAATGAATAATATGGAAATGAAACATACATATTAACTAAGAGGAAATCATCAAGTGAGGTGTGGATTGTAAGTAGGATAGCCCAAGCTTTCCAAGTAATCACACATACACAAACTCAAGTCTTGTTTAACACTTGTGGGTCAAAACCCTTTTAAAAATAGAAAGTTTAGAGGAGTAAAGCACCTCCTAATTGTATATAACAACCTTATTATTAAGCACACTAATCATATACTTGATTAGTGGCATAAGGACATAGCGAATGCTATGGATACGATGGACGGAGTTGACGTTGTTATTCCTTTATCGTCGGTGAAGGAGATTAATGACAGGTTTTCCAACACTCTATATGGTTACTTCTTAGGGAAGAGGCTTACATTTCCTGTCGTGGATTACTTTGTGAAAAACAATTGAGCTAAGTATGGGTTGATGAGGATGATGATGAACTCAAAAGGCTTTTTCTTTTTCAAGTTTAAAACGAAAAGAGGTCTTGAACAACTAATAGAGGATGGTCCATGGTTGATACGTAATGTTCCAATAATTCTGAATGAATGGACACCGTCAACCGTGTAGGAGGATATCAGAGCGACACCGGTGTGGGTCAAAATGCATGAGGTTCCATTATCGGCATTCACTGAGGATGGGCTGAGCTTGTTAGCAGCTACAATAGGGGTGCCTAAAATGCTACACTCGTTTACAGCTACAATGTGCACGGAATCGTGGGGACGGAGTAGTTTTGCTAGGGCTTTGATTGAGGTCCAAGCTGGAAGGGACTTAGTTAGGAGTATTAAAGTTGCGGTTCCTGGTTTGGAAGGTATTGGGCATTCTATTGCTGAGGTTAAAATTGAATATGACTGGGAACCCCTAAGGTGTATTGGATTTTGTGTGTTTGGCCATGACGATAGTTCGTGTCCTAAAAAACCAAAAACTCATGCGCCAGACAATGCAAAGGAGACGTCAGATGAATTTTAGGATGCTAATCCTAAAGGAAAAAAGAAGAAAGCTGGTCAGCAAGGATTCCATGTTAAAAACCAGAAGCCTAAATTGGTGTATCGCCCCGTTCCGAATGTAAAGTCCACTTGAGAAGCCTCCTCATCGACTCGAGGTCCTGTTTTAAAATCTGATGGTTCGGTGAATGTTGTTGTCTCATACCCTTGTGATGTGTTACACGATGTGGATGTGGAGAATCAGAATAAGCCACCTTCGAACAGAGTAGAGAAGCAGCCGATGGTGAAAGCCAAAGGTAATAATGGGGGTAGGGATGAGATATTGGTGGACGGAGTGGAGGTTGATGAGCTTTTAGCTGAAATACCTAAGTTCATGGATGCAAAGCTGGATAAAAGTAAACCTGAGGGTGCAAGCACACCCGGTCAAGAGGGTTTAAATGGGTAGTGTAGCGGCTTGGAACATAAGGGGGTCGAACCGCTCCCTAAAACAGAAGGAGGTTCGGCAGATGTTGATGGATAATCATGTTCAGGTTTGTGAGATTATGGAAACACATGTTGACTCATCTAATATGGTTAGTGTTTGTAAAAAAGTTTGTAGGATGTGGGATTGGGTTACGAATGATGACTACTGTGATAAGGGAACCCGAATAATGGTGGGGTGGGATCCTAATATGGTGGATGTTATGATACTGTCCCATTCGGACCAGGTAATTCACACCCAAATCGTGTTTAAAATGGACCACAAGTCATTTTTTTGTTCCTTTGTGTATGCGCATAATCATTATAAGAAGAGGAGAGATTTATGGAGCAATCTTCGTCTTCACAGTACGTTTATGCAGGATAAGCCGTGGTCTATAATGGGAGATTTCAATGAGTCGCTGTTTCATGATGATGTTCTAGCAGGTTCATCGAACTTAAGCATAGGGAACATGGAGTTCAAGGAGTGTGTTCATGATATAGAAGTGTTTGATATAGAAGTGTTTGACCTTAATCGAACGGGCCTTCAGTTTACATGGACTAACAATCAGAAAAACTGTGCTACCATTCTAAAGAAACTTGATAGGGTTATGGGGAATGTTTGCTTGATAGATACCTTTCCAGCAGCTTCTGCTTACTTCCTGCCTTATCGTATTTCAGACCATAGCCCGTGTATTCTTAAGCTGCCAAATGTGACAAGAGACAAGCCGAAACCATTCAAGTTTGTTAATTTGATCGCTGAGAAAAGTGGTTTTCTGGATGAAGTTAATTCGGCTTGGGGGAAGGATATCTAAGGTCATCGCATGTTCCAGGTGGTGAACAAGCTTAAGTTGCTTAAAAATCCGTTAAGGAAATTGTTTTTCAAACAAGGGAATTTGCACGAAAAGGTTAAGGAGACCAGGAAAGCTTTGGAGGATTGTGTAGGACCGGTTTTGACTCCGAAACGATTGCAAAACGAAAGTATGACATGCGGAATCCGTATACGAACGCGACCTAACACACACGATGTAATATAAACGTGATTCTATTAGAAATCTAACAAGAACAAGCACCTTGAATCACTTTCTCTCTCTAGATTCTCTCTCTAGATCTAGAGTTCTCCTAAACACAAATGAGCCAAAAGTCTCTAATCTAAACATAAAGCTCCTATTTATAGGCCTTGGCTTTTAATGAGATTTCTCATTAATTACAATATTGCCACCTTGCCTTTTGTCTAGATATTACATCATAACGACTCGTTTTCTTCTGTTTCTCGCTACGGCTCGGATCGACAAAGGCGATAGACATAAATTCACTAACAGACTCCCCCTTGGATATTGCCGCAGTCAATCTCGTAGCGTCTTGTCTTTCTCTCTCTCTTTGAATCTTCTCGAACAGAATCCCGGTGAATCTGTCTTCAGCTTCTCCTTTCTGTAGATTCTTTTCTTAATCAGGCTCCCCCTTTCGTCAAGCTTCCGTGCTTTTGGGATCGACACCTTGCTTTTCGTATACAAGCTCTTTCAGGATAGTTACATGACTCCTTGAATCCACGCTTCCTTTTGCGTTGAGCTCGTCTTCAGACTCCCCCTTAGACTCGGTTGTCGGGATCGTAGTCTGGTATAACATCTGCAATTCTCTGACATTTATAAGTAAAACATTTTAACAATGAAAATAACTTCGAATTTCCAGAAATTGTAATCTGGCTCTATTAAACTTTCTAAATTTTACTCCCCCTGTCAACAAACTTCATAGATTTGGCAGTATTTAAGAATCCAACTCCCTCACAGTTAATCATCCAAGTCCAAACTAATGACCTTGGAGATATCACAAACTGTTTTTAATTTTTGATTTTTTATTCAAGTTTCAAATTAATGAACTTGTTTTATTTTCAGAAACACAATCAGCTTACTTAGATTTTGAAACTCAGCATTTCAGACATCGGTTGTCGAAAATAAAGCAGAATCAAAAATCTTTTTGTATTTTTCTGAAAATAAAAAAAACAGTAAAGAAATATGTACAAACATATTTACAGACAATATTTTTGTTTGAGTATGCGTCAGAGGATCATATCAGATTTTGACAAGTCACAAGTACCGTTGAGCTTAGTTACACATTAAGAATTAAACAATTCACTTAGATTGTCGATATATTGATCCACTTAAATTTTCACACAAATTTCAACTGATTCAGGATACGAATTAGGTGTTTTAAGAACTTAAACTCATTCATGTGTCCCACCTCTTGAATATACTCCCGTATCCAGATCCCAATATTCAGTCTTACAGGAGAGTATACCTAGATGATATCTGTAAGGGGAATAAATTATAGTACAAAACCGTGAGAGCTCAGGTCAGAACTTCCGTTCAGCAGAGAGATGACGGCTTGACTTTTGGTGTGTCCCCTTTAGAGGATCTTTTATTACAACAGCAATAACTATCAATTTTATTGTTTCATCAATTTGCTGAGGGTTGCGCTATTTTTCAAGCAATGCGAAAAGTATTATTCGGAGACTAGGTCAGAACTTCCATTCAGCAGAAGTCCCGGAATAATACCCCAGATATCACTAAGCATAAAGACCTAGTATCTCAGAAAGAGGGGTCCTTCAAACGAGATTTCAGGGGTTACCTATATATCCAAGTAGTGTTCCCCACGAAATAAGCAAGTTTGAATTTAGATTTATATCCCGAAAAAATTTACTAAATGTATAAAAATCTACCGGCACATCCACAGTGAGATCGTTTAACACATTTTGACTTTCCAATTCTTTAGCGTACTGTAACTGTCTACTGATGTACTATCATTTCCTCTTTTTACGCAAAAACTCAATTTTCGAATTTTATCATGTTTTTGACTTTTTTCAAATTTTCAAATGTTTTCGTATTTTTCTAACAATATTTCTCCCCCTAAAATGCAAAACCATTTAAAGCAAATTTGACAACCAATACTGATAGCTTTGTCTCGCCATCCATTTTCTGCTTTTCGTGCTCTGATTTTGCAAAAAATAACATACCCCCATGATTTACAACACATTGATTTTTTACAGTTTGAAAACCATTTTTTTTTCAATCTTGTGAAAATAATCATGTTTGTTCAGCCGTGAGGGTTTCGGCGTATTCAATCAATCACAAATTTTTGAAATTTTCTATTTTTATCAAAAATAAAAAAAACAAACATATTTTTGGTTTTTAATTTTTCAATTTTTAGGGTTTTGAAAATATTATTTATTTATGTACATAATGAAAATAAACTTCCTGTTTCAACCAACACAGGATCCAGCAGCCTCCTTTCCTCGTTGTGCCAGGCTGCTCCAACTTCTATTCTCACAATCTTTGAATTTGTTGAGCACCTGAACATTCAGACTACTTGATTACTTGAACAATTTAGCCCAGGTCTGTTGGACCTTAGGCATTTCAACACAATATGTATAATGCAGTTTAGGAAAATCTTTGTCATAAAAAACTTTTCCATCTTTGACTTCAACTTTCTCATCTTTTACCAAAGTCACTTGTTTCTTAATACTCCATGTCTGACCTTTCGGAGTACCTCTTTTGTAAAAATGAGACTCTTTTTGAACATTCTGTTTTTGAACAACTTTTGGTTTCCAAAACTCTTGTGGTTTTGTCATATCAACAGTTGTTTTCCAACTTTGAGTTGTTCTGATTCTGAGTGTGTGAAAATTCCAGGTTTGTCTAGAATCGAACCTGTTTAGATTAGATTTCCAGGTTTGGTTTGAAACAAACTTGTTTGTGTTATACCTCCAAGTTTGTTTTGAATCAAATCTGGTCGACCTTTGTTTCACATCCTCAGATTTTTGTTTCTCAACATTTTCAGATTCCTTTTTGTCAACATCCACAGGTTTTAGATTTGGACACTTTCGTGCAAGATGTCCTATCTGATCACACTTAAAACATGTTCTTTTAGACACATCTTTGACCTGTGGTTGTTGCTTTTTCTTTTATGCACTAAACTCTTCATTAGACTGTTGCCTAAATCTGAGTTTTTCCTCTTCTTCAAAACTTTTTCCTTGAACAAAACTCATTTTTGTCTGAAAATTTGGAGTTTCATTTCTTTTCCAACTTTGTTTCTTCTTATAACCCAACCCAGCCTTCATGTTTTTCTTTTTAAAACCAGGTTTGTTATAAAAAGTTTTGTGACCTTTACCAGCAAACTTTGAAATTTCAGACTTCTCAATCTTAACCATCTTGAAAACTTTATCAACCTTTTCTGAAATCACATTCTGAATCGGGAATACAATATCTAAGAATAATTTGTCCGATCCAATCATGGTATAAACCAATCCTTTTGAATCATCATTCAAACTTTTCTCAGATTTTGTGTTTTTCAAATAACTATCATGAAGATTTCCTTCATCTTCATCCTGTGATTCAGATTTACCTGTATCATCCGACTCTTCTTTCAACACACTTTCAACAACTTTACCTACCACCTCTGAATCATGAGTATCATCAGATTTGGAATAGGTTACATCAATGTTGTCTGGCAATTGATCAACCATGTAGAAAGCTTTTTCGACCTTTTCCTCATCATAAAATGCAAACTTTTCCGGTGGTGGAACTTGATGAAACTCTGAGCCAATGCCTTTCTTGTTTTGCTCAGAATCCTTTCCATCCGATTTTATGTTGAAAATACGTTCAAGCACATATGATGACACATTATAACTTTTTAACTTGTTGTTATCCTGTTCTAAATCAGCAATCTGTCGCTTTAGCTTAGCAACATCCTCAATATAGGAATTAATAACATCTTGTTTTATGGAATACATTCGTTTAAGTTCTTTAGTTGTTTCAGAAAGATAATTCATTCTTGATTGAGCATATTTCATTTCATCTTTCACTTTTTCATATGACTCTTTCGTAATATGATATGCTAATTTCATTGAGTCATATTCTTTCTTCATTTATTGACAAGCAATTTCTTTTTGTGAACATTCTTCTGTCATTTTAGAAACATTTTCTTTCAAAACTTCATTTTCTGTTTCTAACTTTTTACATTTTTCTGAAAATTTTTCATCATTTTCTTTTAGAACTTTTTCTTTTTCTAGCATTTCTTTGCATTTTTCTTTAAAAATGTTTTCAATTTTAGTGAATTCAAGATCTCTTGTTCTGAATTGCTCATCTTTTTCAGTACAAGTTCTGCACAGTTCCATGCATTTCTTGCACTGTTCAACAGTTTCAGTCAAGATGTTAGAATTAGAATTTACCTCAGTGATTGGCACCTCGGTGTTTTCAGCTGCCTCTGTCTGCTTCGACTCAGCAACATTCTGATTTTCTTCAACATCGACTTCATCACCAGCATTACCAGCTTCCAAATTCTCATTCTTTACTTCTTCTACTGCTTTCTTCACATCTTCTCCAATTTGCTGTTCTTCAGTAACAACTTTCTTAACCTCTTCATTCACAACAACTTTTTCTTCAATCTTTTCAGCTTTAACCTCTTCAGCAGTTTTCTTCAGATTGTTCACCATTTCTTCAACACTCTTTTTCATTCTCTCTTCATCCCTTTTTCTCAGACACGATGTCATGGCATATCTGATCTCCTTTTCATGCCTTTTAGCATATGTGTCATCTTTCATCACATTTCTATAATATTCGGATCTCAAAGGAATTATGAGAAGAACATCGTCAAAGATTATGTCTTTCTTTGGAACAACTGGTTCACCTTCTCTGTTGAAGTAACACTCTCTCTTTTTATCCCATCTTCTGTTGCTCACTGCACTCTCATACTCTTCTTGCATTTCATCCATTCTGTTTAAAACAACGTTTCTTTCTTTATAATTCTTTTCTTCCAGAATCTCTTCTCTGGTTTTCACTTTGATTTCAGCCATGATACTATCTTCTTGAATTACCTGAGTATAAACAACCAGACCAGTTTAATCATTAACAATCAACTTAATCAGACAGGTTTCCGATTGAGTGAGTCAACAAAAATCAACAGAATGAATATGTGACAATGGATCGGGTGGGGATCCACTTGGGCGAGTATATGACGCTTTGACAAACACCTGAATCACAAAAGAAATGATTAGGATCGGGTGATAATCCGTTCGGATTGCCACTCGATTTGTTGCACTTTAAACTTGAAATTTGGAACGGAGTGATACACAATGTAATTTGGATTTTAAACAAAGCACATGCAATCAATCAACATTCTTATTGATCCACACAATACTTCACATGCATTTTGAATTTTAAAAAAATCTCATGCAATTTGTCAACACTTAAATTCATATGCACACTTGATTTCAAGACACTATCACATGATGACTGACACGAAACACATTTCAAATCAAAACAATTACCTTTTGCTTTAAATGTGTTTTATTTGATTGGACCAAGAATCTGCTTTTATGAAATATGATTTTAATTGGACCGTTCTTTGAATGTGGTCGACAAACTTTATCACATTTTTGTAAGGTGACTAACTTTATCACATGCAAACCTTTTAGACAAGAGCCGACAAAAACAATTACCAACTAAAATCCTATTGGGCCGTCTATACCTAGTGGGTCGGTGCACTTAACATGATTGGGCCGCTAATTTTGATTTTAATGAATTAATTGGGCTGATGCAATCTTTAATAGTCACAATTAATAATGGCCGTCTATATATGATAACATCTAAATTCTCATTGGGCCGATAAATCTGAACATGCAATCAATAATCCATAACCCAAGGCAATCTCGTGAACTTATATTTCTTTTAACTAAATCTGATTGGGCCTCACTTCTTGTTCACATGCTAAACTACTGAACCACTTCCAAACAGAAATAGACGAATGACACTTTCAAACGGAACCCCTTGAAACGGAAATATTCAGTTCAAACGAGATTCTCAAACGGAACACGTTCCCCAAACGTAATTAACCCAATGTTTCAAATGGACCACATGTTTCAAACGGTATCACCTAGTTTTTTTCAAACGGAATACAAGTCTCAAACGAAATAGCCCATATCTTTCAAACGAGATACTCGTCTCAAACGGAATGTGGTTTCTTCAAACGGAATCAACCTGATTTCACGTGATGTCGGACACAAAAATTCAGATTTCTCCTAAACGGTTAGGAATTAGGATCTGAAACTTGGTAGGGTTATAGATCAGGTGTTTTCGCACAACATATAAAAAAATTAGCCGATTTGGACCGTAAAAACCCGTTCAATTTGATGATTTTCAGTGAAAAACGTGAAAAATATGAAAAAGATGAAGAAATAGATAAAATTCGGATATGAATCTGATGATTTTCTGCGCGGAAATGTGTGATAGATCAGTGTAATCGAGCTCCTGCTCTGATACCACTTGTAGGACCGGTTTTGACTCCGAAACGATTGCGAAACGAACGTATGACGTGCGGAATCCGTACACGAACGCGACCTAACACACACGATGTAATATAAACGTGATTCTATTAGAAATCTAACAAGAACAAGCACCTTGAATCACTTTCTCTCTCTAGATCTAGAGTTCTCCTAAACACAAATAAGCCAAAAGTCTCTAATCTAAACATAAAGCTCCTATTTATAGGCCTTGGCTTTTAATGAGATTTCTCATTAATTACAATATTGCCACCTTGCCTTTTGTCTAGATATTACATCATAACGACTCGTTTTCTTCTGTTTCTCGCTACGGCTCGGATTAACAAAGGCGATAGACATAAATGCACTAACAGATTGTCAAAAGGCTATTGATAGTGATCCCTTAAATGATGTCTTGAAAGACCAACTCGATCATTTGGTGCATGATTACAAGGAGGCGGTTAAAGATGAAGGTTTATTTTTGAAACAGAAGTCCAGAGTTGAGTGGCTCTCGTTGGGGGACTCCCACTCTAGATTCTTCCATAATGTTATCAAAGCTAAGAACCATCGTAGCAGAATTTTCACTATTAGAGATGGTGGCGGCAATCTGCATGAAGGCGGTATGGTCCCTCAAGTTTTGGTCGATCATTATACGGCTTTTTTTGGTAGCGTGGGAAATACTAGTTTACAGCCATCGCCGGATTTGTTCCGCAATGTGTTATCAGTATAAAAAGCTTATAATATGGTCAGGCAAATTAGTGACGATGAAATTAAATCGGCGATGTTTTCCATAGCTGGTAATAAATCTCCTGGACCGGATGGGTACACTTCGGTGTTCTTTAAGAAGGCTTGGGATATTATGGGTCACGATGTATGTCAAGCTGTGAAGGATTTTTTTGCTAATGGGCAGCTTCTGCAGCAACTAAATCATACGGTCATTACACTTATCCCGAAAGTAAGTAGTTGCAATACCCTTTACAAGTGTATTAGTAAAATTATCACTAATCGGATTAATGATGGCTTGTGCGACATTGTGAATATAAATCAGTCTGCGTTTGTTCCTAGTAGAAGAATTACAGATAACATTTTGCTGACTCAGGAGATTATGCATAATTATCATCGTAACCAGGGGCCGCCTAAATGTGCTTTTATGGTGGACATTCAAAAGGCTTATGATACGGTTGATTGGAAGTTTCTTGAACAGGCATTGCTGGGATTTCGATTCCATTGGAAGATGGTTAGATGGATTATGGCGTGTGTCACCTCTACATCATTTTCTATAGCGATTAATGGGAATCTTTTTGGGTACTTTAGAGGGAAGCGTGTGTTAAGACAAGGCGACCCAATGTCGCCGTACTTGTTCACGTTAGTTATGGAGTTGTTAACAATGATTCTGCAAAAGCAGGTTTCGATGTCAAATGATTTCAGGTTTCATCATAACTGTGATAAACAAAGAATTATAAATCTGTGCTTTGCGGATGACTTGTTTCTGTTTGCTCATGGGGATCATAAGTCGGATAGAGTCATCTTTGATGCTATTAATGATTTTAAGAACATGTCCGGTTTGGTTCCAAGTATTAATAAGAGTACCGTGTTCTTTGGTAATGTGTCCAATGCCATTAAGGACCGGATCAGAGATATTATCCCTTATGAGGAAGGTTTATTGCCGGTTCGCTATTTGGGTGTGCCTTTAATCATGTCTCGGCTTACTCAAAATGACTGTAAAAAGTTGGTGGAAAGTTTGGAGTCTAGGATTACGAATTGGAAGACGAAGTCGTTATCTTTTGTGGGCAGGCTTCAACTTATTCGATCAGTTCTATCTTCAATGCTTATATTATGTGCTTCGGTTTTAATTTTACCAAAATAGGTTATCTATGATCTTGAAGGAAAAATGAGGAGGTTTCTTTGGGCTCAAGGGAACAATATTCAAGGGAAAGCTAAGGTAAAATGGAGTACTGTTTGTTTACCGAAACAGGAGGGAGGGTTGGGTCTTCGCAGGGTGTTGGATATGAATAACTAGCTGATGGTTTTGCACATTTGGAGTCTCTTAACTCTAAGGGAATCTCTTTGGGTAAAGTGGATGCATTCATATCCTCTGCGACATAGGAGTTTCTGGGATGTTCCCTTACATAATAATACAACATGGAGCTGGAGGAAAATGTTGGGTATGCGGCCGATTATACAACATCATATATGGACCAAGATTGGCAATGGGGCCAGGACCTCTGCATGGTTTGACAGATGGGATGATATATGTCCGTTAAACTCGTTTATTACCCCTCGGTTAATTGCTAATGCTGGGTTTTCTCTGACTTTAATGGTTGCAGAGGTGTGGGACCAAGGGGTGTGGAGGTGGCCGACGAATTGGCTCCAGAGATTTCCGGTTCTCCAGAATATGCAAAACATAGCTTTAAATTCGGCTACCCAGGATAGAGTGATTTGGAAAACTCGGTCAGGTCAATCAGCTGGTTATTGTGCTTCTATTGTGTGGGATGATATTCGTCTACACCATAACGAGGTTCCGTGGGTTAACATGGTGTGGTTCACGTAATCTATCCCTCGGCACTCGTTCTTCATGTGGCTTCGTGTTAACAAAAAACTTAAAACGCAGGATGTTATGAGTAGATGGTGCTCCACGGGTAACGCAAATTTTAATCTCTTGTGTTGTTCGCTTTGTGTCTTAGGGCCGGATTCTCATGAGCACTTGTTCTTTGAGTGCGGATATGCTTCTCAGGTCTGGAATGGTGTAAAATCTAGAGCGGGTATGGGACATATTCAACATACATGGGCTGAAATATTCGGCCACTTGGTTCACTTTGCGAACTCGAGGAAGGCTCAACATGTGATTGCAAAATTAATTGTGGGGGCAGCGGCCTATTTTGTGTGGCAAGAAAGAAATCAAAGACTTTTCTCCAATAAAAAAAGAACCTCGGAGTAGCTTATAGAAGTGGTTTTGTCAACAGTTCGGCTAAAGCTTCATACCATGCGCTTTAAAAGGACGAGTCAGGTCGAAGGGATGCTTCAAGAATGGAGCTTGCCTCGTGGTCTTTGTTAGCAGATGATGATTGCTAATGTTTTTGTGTTTTGTTTCCTTTGTATGTCTAGTGACATTGGTTTTCTTGTTTGCATTGTTTTGTCTTTGCTTGTAAACTCTCGTATGGCAAGTCATACGTGAGAACTGTGGGGCACCTTGTCCCACACTTAGTTTTGGTTGATTGAAATAAATTCACCGGCGTAACCCTTTACCCAAAAAAAAGAAAAAAATACAAGTTTTCTTTCAAAACATGAAGAATTAAAAAGATAAAAATGAGCAGAATTATAACTGCACTTTGGACCTAAAAAATGGTGAGGTTTCACCTTAGTTTGCCCTAGAAAACTTGTGAAAACTTCCTAGAGGTTATCCAAGTTGTGACAATTGTCAAAATTTCATGTATCCGTAGAATTATTAAACAGTAATTATGACTTAATGACTGTGCTGATTTAAATGAACGACATGAATGTTTTCTGATTATTGTCATATACATACATGTGCATCACATATTGCATAATGTCATATCATTATTGCATGCAACACCTTATTGATTCAAATGATGCACGAAACAAAGTTAGCGCAGTTATCAGACGAATCAGAAAATGCTGACGGGAGTTCAGTACTTAGACATACATAGTATGGAGACACAAAATGATCCAGAAACCAAGAGTTACACTAGTATAGTGTGTAGGGAAGTAAGGATCATAAAACTGCCTTCCTAAGTGATAGTTTAAGTGCCGAAAAGTGCCTAAAACTCACATAAACTGCAAAATTCTGCTGAATTCAGCAAAAATCAGCATTTAAACAACTTAATATTATGCAGAATTGTGGTTAAATGGTCCAGAATATTTTCCTAAGTGTCGGGAGTCGAAACTGTCACAAAAGGTAACATAAAGCACACTAAACTGCATAGTTTAAACCTTCTGGGGTAGCCTAGTTTGCCAGCCTCACCCACCCTCTCCCTAGAGGTCCCGGGTTCGAATCTTGGTGTCCGCATCCCACGGCCAAGCTCTTCGCTCTCAGTTGGGTATTCACCCCCTTGCAGCTATGGGGCTAAGCTAGCTTGTGGAGTGTGATCACTCCAGCGGTTGGGAGGACCGTGGAATATCCCCCCTAAACTGCATAGTTTACCACCTTAACAAACCGGTAACCAACCGAACAACCGGACACTACCCGAAACACCAAATTTTCACTAGAAGCATTGTTTTATTATTTCCGAACTAGTTATGGTCCCCGAACATCTTAACACCTCATATAATGAGATAACACACATAACACCCTAACTAAACATTAGATTTCAACTAATAACCTTAACTTACCATTACAACCTAACCTATACCCCCCCTCCATTTACGGTCACCACAAGGTTGGCCCACCTTGGATTTTATTTGAATTGTTAAATGGATCCTGTTGCACCTTTAGAAGCATTATATACATTGGATTAAAATGTGTTGGGAGTTTATAAAAGAAACCACTAGTCTCATAACTCTCATTTCCTCACAAACTCACCAACACTTCACTCTCCTCTCTTCCTCTCTCACTCACGGCCGAGAACAAGGAGCCACACCACCACCATCTTCACCTCATTTCCATCCATTCTCTAGTGATCACAAGGTGCTAGGAGCTTGATAAGGAAGTTAGGAGCCATTGGAAAGTGAAGGACCTCGCTCACAAGCTTTTAAACACCAAGATTAGCATCATCTTCATCTTGTGTTCTTCCCTAGCCTTGTGCTAGTAGTAAGATCCTTCTAATCCCATTTTAAAATCTTGTTATGTTGGTTAAAAGATGATATAAGTAACTAATCATGAAGAACACTAAAGATCAAGAACATATTCTTTAACATAAGACTAAAAATCATCATGAACTATGTTGTTTAAGTGTTTATATGCTTCTTGATTGGTGTTCATGATGTTAATCATCATATGAAACATGCTGGATTGTGATTGAACACATGATCTAGCAAGTGAGAGGATGATTATGTGATAAATCAAGATGATCATCCGTATGTGTAAACATGAACTAGAAGTATGAAGTATTTTCCTTGAATGATGAAGTATGTAACATGTTATTAGTCATAAACATGGATGATTTCAAAACTAGTTTTCTCAAGAAACAAAGTTTAATTACAAGATTTACATAAACATGGTTTTTAAAGAAACTAATCACAGTTTTAGTGATTAATCAAGTGTAGAAACATATTATTAACAAGAAAAATTCAAGAAGAAATATTTTTAGAAATATATTATTTTTGGTAAGTATGAATATATATTTTTCTTGAGATTTTTAGAAGATATATATTATTTTTAAGAAATATATATTTTCTTACACAAACACGAAATACAATATTTTTGGGGTGAAAGATATACTTTCTTAAATAAATATGAAATATATCATTTTGGATGAAAAATGGGTTCATATATATATATTTTCTAAGTTGGACTTGAAAATATATTATTTTGAGCCTTGTATGAAATTTATAAATATTTTTGCCAAGGGAAAAGTTATAAATAATTTTTCTAAGTAATACTTCTTAAAATATATATTTTGGAGAAATATATTCATTTATTTTTATTAAATATACTATTCCGGAAGAGTGAATACGCAAATTAAGTATAAGGATACTCAATAAACACAATAAAAATACGTATTCTCATACGTATAAATACACTCCGGAATACGATACCAATACATCGCAAAAAAATATACAAGTATAAGAATACGAATACAAATACACCCATCCTTTGGAAGGATATTCATGTACAAATACAAAAGTGTGATAAGTTAAAAGTATATTATTTTAACTATTATTCCAAGATTTAACAAATATAAATTAAGTTAAAATATTTATTATTTTAACAAATAATTATATACTTGGAATAATAATGAAGACACTTTGAAACGTAACTCAAAGAAACTAATCAATACTAAGTCAAGGCACGACCCGCTCGTCTAATGGACCATAGTACGCATGTAGGTAGTCATGCGTTCTAGAGGAAGCTTTGAGTTACATCAGATACAAGGAACGCAAAACAGTTCATGTCCCCCTTCTCTTTAAACTGTTTTGTTTTATAACTTCGGGGGTGAAGTACATGTTACAAAATGATTACATACAATTACAATTGGTATGGTTAGCTTTGGAAAGTACAGTAGATCATGTGAATGGGTAGGCGCACTCTTAAGGCCATTAATCCTCGTAGTAGTACCGAGGGACATGAGTGATAGATCTATTTGGGTGTAGCGAGCCCCACCCATGAGTCTGTCGAGTGGACCATGTGGTGACTATGTCTTATTGACAAAGTCTGCTAGGTTTGAGTCTTCCTGCACCATGTCACGTATATTAATGTATTAGCTACACATTAATTGATCTGTTTCCTTGTTGCTTTCATACCGGATTTCAATTACATGCAAACATACTTACAAAGGTTTCAAAGGTTTATTCACAAACACACACATGAACTCGCTAAACTTTTGTTGATGTTTTCAAACTACATGTATTTCAGGAAAGTAAGTATGGATCTGGCGGGCGTTAAAGTTTCAAGTGTTGTCTGGAATAAAAGATGTCATCCGGTGTCGAATGGTTTAGAGTGTGTATCCTATCCTGGATAGGGTACATGTTTCAAAGCTTGGTTATCATTAGTGTCTTTTGAAAAGTCCTTATGGAACCTAAAACCTGTTGGTGTTGTATTCTGAATACGAAGTCTGTGTTTTTGGGGTTAAATCAATGTTGTTGTAATGTTTCAAAACTTAATCAATGGATGAACATCTTGGATTTATCATATAGTTGTTTGTTATGGTTGAATGCAATGATATTAAGCAAGTCACACCAAATCACGCTTCCGCAAAAGTCAGGGTGTGACAGTTTGGTATTAGAGCTTCGATTGTAGCAAACTAGGATTCCTTCTCGAGTCTAGACTACAATCATTAGGGCTCTCACAAAAATATTTTTACAACATGTTTTCATTGCATACACGAAACGCCCAGATCTAAGAAACAAAACAATTTTTATAAAGAAAAGACACAAAACACATTTCAAGGTTTATGTTTGTGGTTCAGTCTGAGAGACTGGGTGTTTTAGTCTGAGAGACTAGGTGTTTCAGTCTGAGAGACTGGGTGTTTCAGTCTGAGAGACTGGGTGTTTCAGTCTGAGAGACTGGGTGGTTCAGTCTGAGAGACTGGGTGGTTCAGTCTGAGAGACTGGGTGGTTTAGTCTGGGAGACTAGGTGCTTTAGTCTGGGAGACTGGTTGGTTTAGTCTGGGAGACTAGGTGGTTTAGTCTGGGAGACTGGTTGGTTTAGTCTGGGAGACTGGGTGGTTTAGTCTGGGAGACTGGTTAGTTTAGTCTGGGAGACTGGTTAGTTTAGTCTGGGAGACTAGGTGGTTTAGTATGGGAGACTGGTTGGTTTAGTCTGGAAGACTAGGTGGCTTAGTCTGGGAGACTAGGAAGGATAGAAAGTTTCATGAAGAATAATGTGAATACATGATTACATGATGAATTGTCTTTGCTTGCAATACACTAATTGTTAGTGATTACTATGGATATACATGATATGATTATTATGTACCGTCACGCATGTCACCTTCTTCAGAGAGCGAGTTGTCAGACCTTGACGACCCTATGGCCACTGCTACAGATAATGAGATTGCACCTCCGCCGGAGATGTTTACGTCAGACACTGAGAGTGACCCTGACATGCTGACCAAGGACGAGGACAACTTCCAGCCATTCGCGCTACCAGACTTGGGCGATGATTTACCCCCTGCTGATGGCTTCCCTGACGAGGTCCCTTTTTGACATCTCTGTTCCAGTCCATGGCCACCTCGTCATTTGGACACCCGATGGCGAGCACATCGTGGCTCCGATCCTCGATGCCGTACCTCTCGTGGTCATTCCTCCCGAGGATCTGCCCTTTCGATATTTTGTTTGATGATGACGTTGATTTGTTAGTTGATGATCCTCCTGTTGATGCCTAGGGTGATGGGGAGATAGCTGAGGATGTTGTTGCTATGCTACCTCCTGAGATTCCTGCCATTGAAGTATCCTCTTCTTCCATTTTACACTCGATTTCAGACTCCTTTGAGTCTGTGCCATCTGTAGCCTTACAGACGGCCGGATTGCAGCTTTCTACTACTGACTCGGACGACGACACCGCTATGTCTGCCGCACTATCACCTGCTCGAGATCCCACACCTCCACACGACCCAGAGCCTGCTCCTGAGCTAGCTCCTGTTTCTTTTGGGTCAGCCTGATGTTGCACCTATTGATCTTGAGCCAATTCCTGATCCTGACCATGCTTCTTTTGGTTTACAAGACATTGCACCCCTTATACCTGATCCAGTTCCTGCATCTGTTGATCCTCCTTTTGTTGTGCTATTTATTCCCCCGCCTGCACCAGCTGATGTTGCTCCTTTTCCCACTATGGAGACCGACGTCCATCGCACCAACATGCCTATCGTTTTTCTTTCAGGACATACCTGCACCCCGTTCAGAGGAAGGTACTTCTGGCCAGCACCCACGCGGCGATCCCTTTTACTTCAGCAGCATTTTCTTCGACCTCACAGGCTGCACCGTTTGCTCCTCCCATTTCTTCACCGCTGGACGAGCCATTCCGATGGTTCTTACCATACACTATGCTGATTCCAGACCCCTACCATACCTCACATCATGGAGGCTACACACGGGATGAGTTGCTCCTGTTACTTCAGCTACAATTTGAGGCTATGAGTCGCAGAGTTTTGGAGCTTGAGCTGAAACCATGTCCTCCACCCTGTCTATGCCAGTATACTTTGATCCTCCACATTAATCACTATATCCTTTTGCACTCTCACCTGCTGCTATTACACCTTTCCCAGGTTTTGATGCTCGTTTCTTTACTAATGAGCAGCAGATCAGTTAATTACTTCGACGTGTATACGAGCTCGAGGAAGAGCTCGCACATGTTAGCAGTTGCTTTATTCCCTCCTCCACCTTAGTCATCAGTATAGTTGCCTTTTGGTTTTATGCGAATTGTGTTACTTTTGGGTAAAGACACTACTAATGAGCCGAGATTGTGGAGACTTTTGAAGACCACTTTTGACCACGTGATTTTGATACACTAATAGACTTATTGGACAAGGGTAGATTGACCATGTGTCCCTTTTGATGTGATACACTCCGTAGCCAATGTGGTTGTGGTCGGAAAATAATGAAAGCCCAATCGTCATATTCCCCATTAAACATGTAACAATACTTTGTGGTCAATGACTAATGAAAGCTCAGTCTCCATGTCCTCACTAAGCACGTTGTTGATCTGCATGTGTGTGTTATAGTTGTGATGCTACGTGCTTGCTTGTTATGTTCTCATTAAATATGTTCCTATCTACATGTTTGTTCTATAATTGTGATGTTACATGATGGCTTGCTATGACGATAGCTTATATACATATGTATATGCACCACCTAGGTGTTATGCGTTAAGTAGAAGCTTATGTGCCCGTGTCTTTAATAAGACCTGACTTATCCGATCTTCTTCTTAGAAGATGTTGCTTCAAAGGAACACCGATACCAATAACCCTCTGCCGACGACAGTGGCAGAATTACAAGAGCGCATCTCACAGGCCATCGCACAGCATGAGGCCCTTCGCTCCGAACGCAGCAGAGGTACCTCAGGAAATAACCCACCCAACGGCTGCACCTACAAGCAGTTCTTGGGCTGCAAGCCCCTGGATTTCGACGACACTAGGGGTGCCATAGCTTTTGTGCGTTGGATTGAGAAGACGGATCATGTTTTTCAATTAAGTAAATGCGCCCCCGAACATCAGGTCACGTACATAGCTGGACTGTTTCTAGATGGGGCTCTGTCATGGTGGAACCTTCAGGTTCAGACGTTGGGCGAGACTGTTGCGTATGCTTTGACGTGGGACGAACTAAAAAAGCTGATGCGTAAGAGATATTGCTCGAGGGCAGAAGTCCAGAAGTTGGGGACTGAACTTTGGAACTTGAAAATGGAAGGTCCAAAGATAGCCGAGTATGTGCAGAGATTTCACGATTTATCGCAAGTTGTTCCATATCTGGTGGAACCAGAGTTTAAGAGGATCGAACGCTTTATCGGGGTATTGGCACCTCAGATTCTAAGCCTGGTGACAACATCTAAACCTCCAACAATCACCGATGCTATCGACTTAAGTGTGGCACTCATGGAAGAAGCGGTTAGACTAGGAAAATTTTCCACCTCGGAGGAGAGAAAGGAGATTCCTGTGGAGCCATCAGTAGATAACAAGAAGAAGTTCGCAAATTTCAAGAAGGGTACTCGGGAAAGTACCAAGAAGAAGTCCAAAAAGGGAAAAGAGTACATGGGTCTCCTACCTAACTGCGACAATTGTCTACGTTAGGGGTGTGCATGGGTTGGTTTGGGTCGGTTTTGACCAAAATCAATAACCATAATCGCGATGTAGGTTATTGGATAACCATAACTATAACCGATCGGTTATGGTGGTTATGGTTATTCGGTTTTGATTGTTATAGCGGGTCGGTTATGGGTGGTTAACCGTGTATTTAGCTTAGCTAAAAATAGCTTAATTTTTTTAACATGGAATAAATTGTTATTGCATATTTGTATATATTAGTATATTACATAGTATTAAAAATACAGATAATCTATAATATTAATATCAATTATTATCGAATATTCAAATAAAGTGATATGATACATTCCATAAATTCAAATAAACATTCAACCAAAACCACAAAATGATATGAAAAACCAATAAGTACCAAAAAGCTTCAGTTAAAAACGTCAAATATTAAAAATATGGTGAAAAGTCCTAAATCCTACAAAGATTTATTACATGTCGGTTCGGTTTGGTTATGGTGGACATGGAAAAAATGATAACCATAATCGACCCGCTACATTCAGTTTTCAAAAAAACCATTAACCGACCCACCGGTTTTTTATTTGGTTCGGTTTATTCAGTTTGGTTTTGTCGGTTAATTCGGTTATGGTTCGGTTAATTCAGTTTTTTTGTACACCCCTAGTCTACGTTATCATGTCGGGCGATGTAAATATGGAAAATGTGATAACTGTGGCAAGAGGGGGCATCCCAAGGAGACTTGTAGGCAAGGTACTGAACGTAGAAATGGAGGCCAAGATGGTAGCGAGAATCACGAAGGAAACAACGACAACGACAACTATCAAGGCAGAATGAGTGACAAACAAAAACGTGCTCAAGGTTGTTTTAACTGTGGAAACAAAAAGCATTTCAGAAAATACTGCCCTAAAAACACTCAGGCACATGGATGAAAGCTCAACAGCGGAACTAGGGAAGCATGCCAGGATCCAAATGTGGTCATCGGTACGTCCCCTATTAGTCAACGTTATGCATCTGTGCTGCTAGATACTGTTGCCAATTTTAGCTTCGCATCTCTAGAGTTTAAGAACATACTTGGTTTAGATACAAGTAAGTTAGATATCCCATACTCAATATAACTAGCTAATGAGAAGCTAGTGGAAGCCAACGAAGTAATTAGAGGCTGTGTGATACAACTTAGAGAGCGTAAGTTCACAATAGATCTTCTGCCAGTCGGGCTGGGAAGTTTCGACGTCGTAGTCAAGATGGATTGGTTGTCAAGTAATCGTGCGGAGATTGTCTGCCATGAGAAGATTTTTCCGCAGCCCGATGGCGAGTAAAGAGACGATCGTGAGTCACGAGGAGAAGCAGGATACGCCACTACGGATTCTCAGTTGTTTAAAGGCACGGAGGTTTTTGCGCAAAGGATGTATCACCTTCTTGGCTCATGTCGTGGACAAAGAAGCCGAAGAACCTAAGCTCGAGGATATCCCTGTGGTAAGGGAATATCCTGAAGTCTTCCCTAGAGACTTGTCAGGATTACCTCCTCAACGCAAGTCGACTTCCACATTGGCTTGGTGCCAGGCACCGCTCCTGTAGCTAAGACACCTTATCGACTTGCGCCTTCAGAGATGCAAGATTTGCCAACGCAACTTCAGAAGTTTCCAGATAAGGGATTTATAAGGCAAGCTTTTTGCCCTGGGGAGTTTCTGTACTGTTCGTCAAGAAGAAGGACAGTAGTTTTCGAATGAGCATCACTTACCAGGAGCCGAACAAGCCAACCAACAAGAGTCGGTAACTCTTGCTGAGGAGTAACGAATTATTTATTTAACTAACTGTGAGGATCCAACTACTATTCTAAGACTGATCGTTGATCGAGTATCATTAGCTATGAATTCAAGATAAAAGCATACCAAAGTACAGTGAGTCAGCAATTTGTTCTAAACATACACTAACATTGTGTTTCCTACACGATGCACAAAACAGTTTCACACAGAATACGAAACTTCGAGAACCTAGGAAAAACATGAACTTAGGACCTTCGGGAACATAGGTCAAAACTCATAAAAGGTTATCACATAGAAACTACGTCTATTAACTCGAACAAACCCTGTTTTTCTGACATATAAGCTATTTCAGTTAACCAAGCAGATAAAGCACTCAAACATCTTATATCGAAATTTCCACTTTTGCTTCTAGCGAGTAGATGTTTGCATCTCTACTCCTCCTAATGGCAGTGGCATCGCGTTAATTTTCTTCGCTAGGGCAAACACTCACTTGCTTCGGCATTGTCTCATTTCTTGGAAATTCATATGTTACGCATGCACCATTTGTTACGCATGTGGTTTCGTTTCGAATAAGCGCTTCATCAAAGATCAAATATTATTTGCCAAAGCTAATTATTTATTTGTGATTCAAATAAATCTACATTATTGTAATTGTTGGCTCCTTTGCTATCAAGTCAACAAAACCTTCTTGAACCTTTTTTTTTCTTTCAAGCTACATACATGGTTTATCATTGTAACTATGCCGAAATCACCTTGTCGATACATACGTTTATCGTCAGACTACGTTGAAACCAAGCTCAATTACTTGAGCTTGTCCATTTCACATCTTCAATTCAAGACACCATATGATGTATTGAGAGCATCATATTCAAATTCATTTTTGCAAGCATTTCATTTGATCTAAGTCGCAGTAGACTTGCTTGGTCTACGGCTCCCTTAAAACGTTTGTAGGTTTCGACACCTTGTAGTGATGTTTTCACTAAATTGAAGCTTGCGCTAATCTCGGTTACACATCTCATACACGGATTTAGTTGTTTATTTACTGACTTGCTCTAAATCCGTTTTGTTTATCACGATTAAAGCAGTCCCAACATAATTGTGTGTTAAGACAATGGTACATAAATTCATTCTATATCACAGTGTACCTCCTAACGATTCTTTCATTATTGATCGAATGCCTTGCGGTACTTATTACTTTTCACCTTCAATTGGAAACAATAGATCTTTGGTGTTCTATATTCAATTGAAAAACCCTACAATGCCATTTGAATCAAACTTTCAGGTTTGCTTCATTACACTTTCATTTGATTTCAAACACGGTGAACTTGTTCGGTCACCGCTATTATTGAATTATGTCAATTACGACACCTTGTGGTGTCATTACAAACTTGTAGCTTGTGCTAGTCATGGTCAACCGTTTCACACGAAACTACACATACTTTCGTTTGACTTGTCATTTAAACATCCCCAATGCAACTACGAATTAAGACAATGACATACCAGATTCGATTGTATTTCATTTCGGTGTATTTTCAAGAATGTCAACACACTAATCCTTACCATTTATTTATTCGAAAGTGGACAGATCATTTACATGTTACTATCATATTCGAGTTGTTGATTTTGAGTTCATATAGCGGATGTTATGGTTTCTGAAAACTCGTTTGCATATTGTGATTGATTGTTTGAAATTCTATTGGTCGAAACTCCTTTTTTGCACCCCTGTTAACTAAGTTACACTAGATTATACATCTATACATCTCATGTCCATTGACATCAAATTCTAGAACACATACCTTTTAACCATTGGGTTCTTGTTGTTGTAATGTATCCTTGGATTCACCAGATTCGAATAAGTTTTGATTCGGTTTCGTGGTTATATACCTCAGTGTTATTCATATCCATACACGCATAATGTAACCCTAAGGAGTTAAGGTAGTATAAATTTCGAGGCGAAATTTTCTTAATAGGGGGAGAATGTGACAACTGTCAAAATTTGCATGTATCCGTACAATTGTTAAACAATGATTAGTGCTTAACGACTGTGCTGAATTATAATTAATGACTTGAATTGCTCCTGATTATTACCATATACATACATGTGCATCGTATATTGCTTAATGTCTGGTCATTATTGCATGAGAACTTTATTGACTCAAATGATGCATGAACCACAGTTTGCACAATTATCCGGCAAATCAGAAAAATGCTGACATAGTTCAGTAGATAGACAGACATTGTATTGAGACATAGAATGAGCCATAAACCAAGTATTCCACTAGTATAGTGTGTAGGAAAGTGAGAATCATAAAACTGCCTTCCTAGTGATAGTTTAAGTGCCGGAAAGTGCCTAAAACTCACATAAACTACAGAATTCTGCAGAAAATCAGCAATAATCAGCATTTAAACAATCTAATATTATGCAGAAATATGACTAAATGGTCCTGAATGCTTTCCTAAGTGTTGGGAATTGAAAGTGTCACAAAAAGTAACATAAAGCACACTAAACTGCAAAGTTTAGCACCTTAACGAACCAGTATCCAACCGAACAACCGGACACTACCCGAAACATCAAATTTACACTAGAAGCATTGTTTTAACATTATCAAGCTAGTTATGGTCCCAGAACACCATAACACATCATATAAATATCTTGTAATACTTGGATTCTAACCTAAGTAACTAACAATTGGTTAAAGCCTACACCTAGACCCCCCACCACCTATTTGGCGGATTCATGTGGGTTCCATTATTGATTTTATTTGATATAAAATTTGATCATGTCTCATCTTTATAAAACATAAAATCCACAAGATCGTTAAGTATTGGAAAGCTTATAAGTATAACCATTAGATTTAACTCTCATAACCTTCATCATCACCAACATTTCATTCTCTTCCTTTCCTTCATCCATGCTCACGGCCAAGAACACACTCATACACCCACCATTTTTCATTCAAGTTCCATCCATTCTACATACGAAAAAGGGTGTAAGAAGGTGTATTAGGAAGCTTGGAGCTTTCTGAAGCTAAAGGACCTTCACCATTTGCTTTTATCCACTTCATTTATCCTCTTGATCATCCCTAGCCTTGTGCTAGTGTATAGAACCTTGATCTTGCTAGATCATCCACACAAGGATCATGAACTTGAAAGAATACCTTGATTTCTTGAAAAATAATGATCAAAGTTAGTAGTAACACTTGTAGATCTAAAGATTTATGGATGATTTCTAAAGAAACCAAGTTAAAAATATAAGTCTTGCTAGATCTTGGTTATTACATAAACAAATCTTATTTTTAGTGGTTAAACAAGTGTAGAAACACTTGTGTAACAAGAAGAATGCATAAAGAAGTATTTTTAGAAAACATGATATGAAGTTATAAACATCTATATTCTTTAAAAATGAAGTTTTTAAAGAACTAATCACACTTTAAAGGATAACAAGCCTTACTAATAACACTAGTAAGTTCCTACAAATTTTTACAAATATTCAAGTTCATGAAGTGGTAGATTATTACTTGTTTTTGGCAAATTGGTAAGTAAAGGTTGTCTATTATTAATTGTAAATGGATTGTGATGATTCTTACAAAAGAAAATGATATGCTTGAAAACATGAAAACCTCCATTTTTAGGGGAAACTATGGCAAAATTTTCTAAAAATCTAAACACTTAGAAAAATATTTATAAACATGCACTTACAAGTGTATTTTCAACAACAAATTGTTACATAAACTTTGCCATAATTTTTGGTTACAAAAATACAAATATTGGTGGTTGGTTTTTATAAATAAAAGTGACTAAATATGTATTTAGGAAAGATATATTTAGAAGACACTATGTGTGTGATTATTTGTATATTTTGTGTATTAGTTATATTATTTTAGGGTTTGGAATAATATAACACATCAAAATACCAAGAATTACAATCCAAAATATTACCAAAATTCCAAGGATATGAAGATACAAGTTATACACAAAATAATGATGAAACCGAACCAAGGAATATAACTCACAAAATATTCCGGAAATAATATTCATATGCATATTCTGGTAAATAATATTTTGGACACCAAGGAATGAAAATATGATTTTTACAATTACTACAAGAATATGTCATATTTTGACAAGGGAAAAATATATTATTTTTGGCAAGTATGAATATATATTTTTCTTGAAATTTTTAGAAGATATATATTATTTTTAAGAAATATATATTTTCTTACACAAACACGAAATACAATATTTTTGGGGTGAAAGATATACTTTCTCAAATAAATATGAAATATATCATTTTGGATGAAATATGGGTTCATATATATATATTTTCTAAGTTGGACTTGAAAATATATTATTTTGAGACTTGTATGAAATTTATAAATATTTTTGCCAAGGGAAAAGTTATAAATAATTTTTCTAAGCAATACTTCTTAAAATATATATTTTGGAAAAAATATATTCATGTATTTTTATTAAAGATACTATTCCTGAAGAGGTAATACGAAAATTAAGTATAAGGATACTCAATAAACACAAAAAAAATACGTATTGTCGTACGTATAAATACACTCCGGAATACGATTCCATTACATGGCAAAAATATATAAGTATAAGAATACGAATACAAATACACCCATCCTTGGGAAGGATATTCATGTACAAATACAAAAGTGTGATAAGTTAAAAGTATATTATTTTAACTATTATTCCAAGATTTAACAAATATAAATTAAGTTAAAATATTTATTATTTTAACAAATAATTATATACTTGAAATAATAATGAAGACACTTTGAAACGTAACTCAAAGACACTAATCAATACTAAGTCAAGGCACGACCCGCTCGTCTAATGGACCGTAGTACGCATGTAGGTAGTCGTGCGTTCTAGAGGAAGCTTTGAGTTACATCAGATACAAGGAACGCAAAACTGTGAGTTCATGTCCCCATTCTCTTTAAACTATTTTGTTTTATAACTTCAGGGGTGAAGTACAAGTTACAAAATGATTACATACAATTACAATTGATATGGTTAGCTTTAGAAAGTACAGTAGATCGTGTGAATGGGTAGGCGCACTCTTAAGGCCATTAATCCTCATAGTAGGACCGAGGGACATGAGTGATAGATCTATTTGGGTGTAGCGTGCCCCACCCATGACTCCATCGAGTTGACCATGTGGTGACTATGTCTTATTGACAAAGTCTACTAGGTTTGAGTCTTCCTGCACCATGTCACGTATATTAACGTATTAGTTACACATTAATTGATCTGTTTCCTTGTTGCTTTCATACCGGATTTCAATTACATACAAACATACTTACAAAGGTTTCAAAGGTTTATTCACAAACACACACATGAACTCGCTCAACTCTTGTTGATGTTTTCAAACTACATGTATTTCAGGAAACTAAGTATGGATCTGGCGGACGTTAAAGTTTCAAGTGTTGTCTGGAATAAAAGATGTCATCCGGTGTCGAATGGTTTAGAGTGTGTATCCTATCCTGGATAGGGTACATGTTTCAAAGCTTGGTTATCATTAGTGTCTTTTGAAAAGTCCTTATGGAACTTAAAACCTGTTGGTGTTGTATTCTGAATACGAAGTCTGTGTTTTTGGGGTTAAATCAATGTTGTTCTAATGTTTCAAAACTTAATCAATGGATGAACATCTTGGATTTAACATATAGTTGTTTGTTATGGTTGAATGCAATGATATTAAGCAAGTCACACTAAATCACGCTTCCGCAAAAGTCAGGGTGTGACAAAGTGAGATGTTATCGGATAATCAAAGCTGAATGCTAAAGAAATATTGGTGAAACATGAGGATTGTGATCATTTATTTGTTAATTAAAACAAAAAAAGACACTGTGACTGGTCAAAGTAAGCGGGCCATAATAATGTTTCGCGAAGACATGCTTTAGCCTATAGGTGGACACTCACCCCAAAAGTTCCCAAGTAAGAGTGACTGGTCCGATATTATGGATTTGTACGAACACTCTAGCCTTAGACAGAAAACTCGAGGTACAGGCACCCACCCTTCCAGATTGCACGTGTTCACATTATAAAGACCCGGACTTTGACGAGATTTTGAAAACCTTGAAGGTTCAAAACCTTATAATAAAATAACTAGGAATAGATGTTTGGTTTTCAAAACGGATTTGTAATTTGTGTTCTTGTTGTGGTTGTCGCTTAAAGATAGGTGACGGTATTGTTTTAAGATCTAAACACAAGAATCTTGTGTTAGAGTCCTAGGAAGGTTATAGACTAGGTCATAACATTACTAATAACCTAATTCCCTATAACCATGAGCTTTGATATCAACTCTTCTGTCAGACCCCGACTGCGTAATACAACAAACCGCGGCGGAAATGTCAGGGAGTGGAGTAACAGAATCATTGTTTCACAACACATGGTAAATGAAGTTTTGTTTTATTGATTTAAAATGTTTACATTGTCTAGGAAATTAAGAAGAATAACATGAATTAAACTCTTTCATAGTTTTAAGTCACTAAAGCCCTTGTCCGATTCTATGTTTGCATCATGATCATCTAACAAAGCACCTGAAACACATGTGAAAATAGGTTGGTCAGCATAAAAATTCCTGTGAGATACATAGGTTTTGTTGAAGCAGGATTCATGACTTGTAGGTTAAAAGAATGTTTAACAAAAAGTAGTCATGAACCTTATAATTTTTTTTCCTTTATAAATCATATGAAAATCGATAAGAAATCAGATGATATAAAAAAATAATGCTTGGTTAAATAAATAACCAAGTAAAAATGAGTTTGTATAAAGTATGTTGTTTGTAAAACATTGTCTTGTGAAAATATGTCATTTGTATAAAATGTATCATGTTTTTGTCGAAATGATTTAGATAACGCTACGATATATAATATCATAAAAGCACTTATATATAGGAAGTACCAGTGGCGTATCCACCATGCTTTTATCATATTACACGTCGCCTCGTTATTTAAATCATTTTATCAAATAAACCACCGAAAATGTCTTGTTCAACCCAATGTCAAAATGTTTATGTGTAAACAATGTCTAATGTCAAATATAAATCATGTCTTGTATAATCAAATGTTATGTATGGCAAGTAAAAAGTATCTACTCAAACCATATGTATAATTTCAATGTATAATCAAATGTTATGTAAAACCAAATGTTATGTATAAAACAATGTTTTTGAATAAACAAATGTTTGAATCAAAAGTTATGTTTTGAAAAACTAATGCTTATATTGATAAGAGCATTTATATGGTAATGTTTATCGTATACATCCAAGCCTTTAGACTGACGGACAAACCCTTAACAAGTTAAAGTTTTATCAAAATGTTTTCGAAATTTGTCATTCCTTACGTCCAAACAAACCTAGGATTCCAGGAATGAGAGTTGTCAATTCCTATGGTACCACTACATACTACCGAGCGGCGTGATCAGTGTTAATAAATGTACTTTAGTTTCATTAAACAAACCAAATGTCATACCAAATGTAAGCATGTTATGTGAAAATAATGTACTAAGTATGCTAAGTATACATACGAAGCAGAAAATGTTTATGAAATCAATGTGCTAGCATGGTCAGTAAACATACATAGCAGAAATATAATGTAAATCAATGTGTTCATATGCTAAGTAAACATATGTAACAAAAATGTTTATGAAATCAATGTGCTAGCATGCTAAGTAAACATACATATCAAAGCATAAATGAAATCATGTACTATATGCGTACTAATGAACATAGCAAGTATATGTCATGAAAAGCGATGAAAAGCTCGAAAGTAACAAGTAGGCACATGTGTATCACCCCAAAATATTTGAAAACGGTAAAAGAAGGGACTATGTACTCACTTGATATTGCTTAGTAGTCTTGATATAACAACCAAATAACGCTTGAAGGATCACGGAATCAAACGGCACCTAATATAGGTAACTACGTTAATAAACCGGACCTAAATAGGAAGATTGGATAAAATGAGGTCTCTAAACCAAATGAGTGTTGGAACTCATGTGATTTGGTTTAACAAAGCCTACATTCTAAGTCGGAACCTATCCTAAGTGCTTATGACCCGTTACGACTCGTTAAGGTAGTTTACGCTACTTTAACGGGTCGTTCGCGCAAAAGCGCGTTCGGACCGCCTAACTAGTCCTATGACAAGTATTATATGCCTTAACATATCTAATAACATTGCATAATCAGTTTAGTTGTCAAAATTTAGGTTACATATGCTTAAAATGAAATTATGCGTAAAAAGGGCATTTTGGTCATTTTCCTAAGGCATATAAACTACCTATCATACAACTAACTAAATGAAGTGACCATAAGGTATAACCTTGGAAGCTTATTCCCTATACAACTATAGTCTCAAAATATGTTTGGTCGGATCCTAATGATCGACCAAACGGGTTGGGTTCGAAAGTCTAAGCGGTTGTTTAGACCGCTTAACTTACGACTCTATATAAGCACTAGACTAAAAGTGACGAGTTAAACATGTTAAAACATGTTTAATTAAGTTAGAAAACAAGTTTGATATCAAAACAAAGTGTTTTGATACCAGAAAATAGCTTCATTGCAAAATACGCATAAATAAGTATTTTGATCGAAACTTTGACTCGTCACTACACCTAATCAACGTGGTAATCAGTAGGTATAGTCACAAGGGACTATAACCATCGTGATTATGCTCACGTTGCAAAGTTCAAACGAACTTTGTGTTGACCAAACATGGTCAAAGCAGAAAGTCAAACACTGTTTGACTTTCATGCTTGAAATGCATAACCAAGCATGAAGGAGACTTACAAAGGGTCCAAGCTTGGATCAAGAACAAGAAAACTGAATAATGGAGCCTTCAACCAAGAAGGGATAGCCCCAATAGCAGATTAGAGAAGAAACGGAAGGAATGAGCAAGTTGAAATGAAATTTTGTATGTATTTATAGAGAATCAAGCATCATTGAGATCATTCCAAGTGTAATTGAGTTAATCAAAGCATGATCCTGGCCATACACTTGTTGAACATGGATTAGAGAACTTGATAAACACACAAACCAGCCCACAAGTTACTAAAACAAGGATTAAAAACCAGTTCAGCAGCTGCTTTGGAAAGTTTTGAAAAATGGCGCTGTTGTGCCATGCGCCAGGAGTACCTGGGTCTGGCGCGTGGCATGAGGGAGCCTGTTTTTGCAAAAGTTTCATGTTTTGGCAGAACATGTCCCTGCATGCTATAAAGTTGATTTTTGACAAGCTTAAGCCCCATTAACCCATTTTCAAGGCTATATAATGATGTCAAAGCAAAGGAAACATGAAATATGCTTGAAAACATCTCGGATGTTGGTTCGTTTGGTCGTACGGTCACATTATTCGGTTAATTACGACGAAATACGAACGGACGCGAAAAACGATCCAAATTACTTGACGAATGGTATTTTTGCATCCAATCACTAAAATAAAATATTTTCATGATTACAAAAATTTTTGGATGTCCGGATATGTTCAGAACGTAAGATATGCGCGTAAATGCAAACTTATGCACTTTTTGTCGCTTTTAGTCCCTGTTTGATCAAATAAGTTTATTTTCGCATACCGAACCCCTCAAAGCCTATTTCTAAGCTTTGTAAAGGATATTTATGGTATGTTTAACTTATGATCAAGTTCTGAAATGTACGTTACTATACGAATCGGCAGAATTTCGCAGTTTGATGCAAATAGTCCCTGTGAGAGAATAAACTTGTTTTTACCATATCAAACTCTTCAAAACTTATTTCTAAGTTATGTAAAGGTTATTCAAGGTATGTTAAGCTTATGTTGATGTTCTGGAGTGTTTTTCGCGTTAAACTGATTACCTTTACGCATCAGTTTGCGTATAACTTTCCAGAAAGCGATTTAGAGTTTGAAATCGAACAAGGATTGAAATGAGAAATTGTCAAACATAAATAAACAAATATAGGGATCAAAATACATTGTTTCATTGATAATTAAACTGTTCATAGCTTGTATAATGATTACACAAGCACATATGACACACCAAGGAGAAGTACTAGGGCGTATAAAGCCTTTATCAAGAAGCTCTCGAAGTTGGCTCGAAAGCTCTTGCATCTCAGAGTGTGACACCTGTGTCACTTCAACCATCAAACAAATGCCAAACCAATGAAATATTGTATTTCATACTTGGGATTTGTAAAAATATGTGTATCGTTTGACCATATCAACTCTTGTTCGATTTTAAGCTTTAAATCGCTTTCTGGAGGGTTATACGCGCTCTGATGCGTAAATATAACCAGTTTAATCCAAAGAACACTCCGGAATAGTGAAATAGGCTTAACATACCTTAAATAACCTTTACATAACTTAGAAATAAGTTTTGAAGGCTTTGGTATGCCAAAAACAAGTTAATTTGCCTACAGGGACTAAATTTGACAAACTACGAAAGTATGCAAATTTGAACTGTAACAGACATTCCGGAACATGACCATAAGTTAAACATACCATAAATATCCTTTACATAGCTTAGAAATAGGCTTTGAGGTGTTCGGTGTGCTAAAATAAACTTTTGGCTCATTCAGGGACTAAAAGTGTCAAAAAGTGTAAGTTTGCACTTTCGCGCATAACTTACGTTCTGAATACATCCGGACATCCAAAAATTTATGTAAGCACTAAAATATTTTATTTTAGTGTTTGGCATGAGAAAAATCTGTGACACTCTAGGTTTTCCCGAGCAAATACCTTGTAATTACATTAGGTGTATATATGTTATTAAATGAAAGTCGTGTTATCTTCTTGTTCTATGTGTGTGTGTATATGTAGTGTATATATATATATGAGTGTTTGAGAGCCGAGACCACCAAGACCCTACTCGAGACCACCCTCGGTTGGGCCGCAACCCTTGAGCCCACTTGGAAACCCATTAGGGTGCACCTACTTGGGTTTGCATATAACCTATGTTGATGGCCAACCTTGCCACTTTTCAATCATCATCTCTCCTACACATACTCTCTCTCTCTCACTAAAACCCTAGAACACCACCACCAACCTCCTCTCATCTCTCTCGGATTCAACCGGTGACAATCAAATGGTTCTCGGATTTGCTTAAGGTCAACACTCGGAAGCTCCTTCATCGATCCTTCACATTTTCTACACCCGAAATCCTTGGCCGGTTAGTGTTACTTTACAAAAACATGTATATGCATGATAAAAAGGGTTGATTATGTGTTATGGTATATTGTAGCTATTATTTAAGTATGATGAAAGTGTTTGTTGATTTAATGGGCATTGTTGAGTGGTAAAGATATTTTCTTGGCATGTATAATGGACACAAATATGCTTAGTAAATAATAGTCTTTGATGCTAGTTATGTGTTGAGAGGGATGATAATGTTGATTATAAATGATATGCCAAAATGATGTAACAAATACATGTATGATGTTATTGAACCAAGTGATTATATGCTAGATATAGAAACCGATGATAGCCGTTGGTGATGTCCAAATCATGCAATTTGTTTAGAGGATTGGATTGGTTTTAATGAACATGTTGATTGAATATGATATGAGTGTGTTAGGAATATTTGAATATGTGAAGAACAACATGAAGGTTAGTGAAAATATTTGAAATGCCATGTTTGATCTGTTTGTTTAGAGAAATAGACAAAGAAACATGTTTAATCGGATAGTACACAATTTTCATGAATTGGCAATCCTATTGGATAGTACGACTAAACAGGTTCTAGAAGGTTTCGGTTATCAGGTGTGCAAGTCGAGACCTCTTGTCTCGACTCGAGACCATCAAAATACAACTCGAGACCGCGTGATTGCGACTCGAGACCATACGTGACAACTCGAGACCAGACGAAGCAGACATCAGGAACTTGAAATCAGCAAGGTCTCGACTCGAGATCTCATGATCCCGACTCGAGACTGGACTCGAGACCTCCGAGATTGCGACTTGTACCAGCATTACTCGAGATCTCATGGTTGCGACTCGAGACCGCACGTTCTCGAGTCGAGACCACCTTGTCTCGAATGGGCTGCTTGTCTCCGTTATTGGGCCAAAAATGTGTGGACTGTGCATACCGTTCTATTTGGATTCTGTGATGCTGTTAACTGTTAGTATGATCAGATAGGCCCAATAACACTTATGATTTGTATAACGTTTACTGTTTAACTGCTACGTATTAGAATAGGCTCGATAACTTGCTGGATAATCATATGTTATGCATTCAATGTGTTAGCTATGTGTAGATATACGTGATTACTTGTGTCCGAGCCTAACCTATACTGGTAACCATTTAGGACGTGGTGACCAGCATACTTAACCAAATAAACTAACCTGCCGAGCAACCCAAGGTGAGTTCATAACTAATAAAGCATGTGTTCCCGGTGGTTGGGAAACGAAAACTTAAACAACGCTATCCCCTCGTAAGGGATACAAACCTACTTCTCTCCCCTCAAATGGGACTCTTAGTTAATTACTGTTTATACTGGATGCAACAAGCAACACTGAACAAAATTCTATCACTCAAGTCCTCACTTCTTAATACCGATTAGTCACCGGGGTCAGGCGAACGGGTTATTAGTTGATAGCGCTATTTAGGTCTCACCAACCTCACACCGTGCTCGCGTATGGGATCGGGCGTGAACTAATGTACTCTGGCAACCGTCAATGATGATAGAACATTGACAAACGGGGCACTCTACGGAAACGTACGGATGAATAGTATTCGGTATTGTAAAAACAGTTTAGTCGCTTACTTATGGGGTAGCTCCCCATCGCATGTATAAACGGATAAATTAACTGGTGAAACAATTTTTTGGTAACTAAAACTGGACAACTCGTGGACTCGCCAACATCTTTGTTGATACCCTTCTACATGCTTTGCAGGTACCCAGTGACTCAGGAGCTTGCAGCTTGGGAATGTGTAGTGGTCGTTTAGCCCGTGCGTGGGTTCTAAATAATCTGAACTATGAACCTTGTTTTGAGACTGTTTGGTTTATGCTTCCGCTATTTGTTTAAACTGTTATTTGAACTTAAACTTTCAGAACTTTAAAATATGGTGTTTACTAACTATTGTGGTTGGTGAATACTTTTACTATTAATCAATGCTCAGTATAATTGGTGGCTGGATCCTGGTCAGTCACACCCCCAAGCGGTGGTACTCCGCAGGTGGATTATGGGGGTCTGACAAAATCCATTCGTCACGCCATTTGGATCGTTTTTCGCGCTTATGCGCATTCCGTCGTAATTAACCGAACAACGCAATCGTACGGCCAAACGAACCGACATCTGAGATATTTTTGAGCACATTTTAAGTTCCCTATACTTTAACTTCATTTTAGAGCTTTGAAATGGGGTTAACAGGGCTTAAACGTGTCAAAATGCATCAAATAGCAAGTTTGGAGCTTCAGGTGCATGTTCTGCCATTTTTCAAACTTCTGGTCTGCAGGTCCTTGCGCACCTCAACACAAAACATGTTACGGTGCGCAAGCAAGGGTCAGATGCAGAAACTTGTTTTTAAACAGCTGTTAACAGCCCTTAAACCCTCCAAGGGCCAATGCCATGTGTCAAACTCTTGTGGTGGGGGCAAAATGAGTTACCACAACATTCCGACAAGTGTACGGGCGAGATCAAGGCACGTTATCCAAGAAACGATCCTAACGGTGAACCGAAATCTATAAATACCCACCACATTTTCACTCATTCCTCACAAGAATCTGATTTGAGAAGCTCTAAGTTGAAACCATTGTTTCATACCTGAGCTACTTGAATCAAGATTAGCATTCGGGGACCCTTCGTAAGTATTCCTTCGTTCTTTTATTGCTTTTCGAGTCCGAAAGTCAAACTTTGTTTGACTTTCTGCATTGACCAGTTTATGGTCAATGCGAAGTTCGTTTGAACTTCACAACGTGAGCGTAATCACGATGGTTATAGTCCCTTGTGACTATGCCTACTGATTACCACGTTGTCTAGGGTCGTAAGGGTAAGCGATCTAATAAATCGCTTATACCTTCGAACCCGACCCGTTTGGTCGATCACTAGGATCCGACCAAGCGCATTAGGTGACCATAGTATATAGGGGATAACCTTCTGAGGTTATACCTCATGGTCGCTTCGTTTAAGTAGTTGTATGATAGGTAGTTTATATGCCTTAGGTAAATTACCAAAATACCCCTTTGATGCCAAAGTTCATTTTAAACATATGTAACATAACCTTTAACATCTAAACTGATTTGACAACAATATTAGACATGTTAAGGCATATGTTACTTGTCATAGGACTAGTTAAGCGATCCGAACGCATTTTACGCGAACGACGCGTTAAGGTAGCATACGCTACCTAAACGGGTCGTAATGGGTCGTAAGCACTTAGGTTATGTTTCATTTAGTATGTAGGCTTTGTTAAACCATATGACACGAGTCTCCATACTCGTTTGGTTTACGAACCCTCATTCTATCTAAATCCTCCGACTTAGGTCCGGTTTATTAACATAGTTACCTATATTAGGTGCCGTTTGATTCCGTGATCTCTAGCATTGCTTGGTGGTTATCTTAGGACTTCTGAGCAATCTCAAGTGAGTACATAGTTCCCCTATTTTACTGTTTTCCAAACTGTTTTGGGGTGAAGCATGTGTACCTATATGTTATTTTCATCATTTCAAAGTATAATTGATTATACATGTTATTACTTATCTTTTGACAAACTAAATGACTATCTATGGTTTAAACACTGATTTCTCAAAGAACATAAAATAAAAATGTTGAATTGTACTTATTTTATGTTCACCAGACCGATTGTTAGTATGATATAGCGCTATAGGATTAGACACCCCATTCCTGTTGTCATGGAATGTCTTAAACCAATTTGTTTCTCCATCCAAATAGGGATTGCCTTTGTGGTATCCTTATAGTCTCAAAGGTGTAGTTTGATGCACTAGGTCTGAATGAATTCTTAAATCACACATTTAAAGTATATTTTGATATACTCCCAAAAGTATAGTTTGATATACTCTCATGTGTGGTATTGTACAGAACCAACATATATATTTTATCAACAAACCAAAACATATTTTTAATATGTTATTTTCAAATCCAAAGTATACTTTTAATATGCTACTATAAGGTTATTCGTTTAACCTTACATTATTTTACAAAGCATAACTTTTGATTTATTCAAATACTTTGTTTTGTACATTTTTACTTGTGGTTTAAGAAATCTCATTTTACTTACCATACATAACTTTTGTTTACACATTACATGGTTTACATTTAACTTGAGTTATACAATAACATTGGACTATTGGTTTAAACATGAACATTCTATATTGGTGGTTTGGTTTTAGTAAGTGACTTAAGTAACGAGGCGTGTGTAATATGATACAAGCATGGTGGATACGCCGCTGGTACTTCCTATATATAAGTGTTTGTATGGTATTACATATCGTAGCGTTATTTGAATCATTTCAATTTAAGTCATATAACATTTTATACAAATAACATACTTTTCATAAGACATTGTCTTACAACAACTTATCTTATACAAATTCATTTTTACTTGGTTATTCAATTAACCTTACATTACTCTTTTACGTATCATCTACTTTATCATCACTTTTCGAACGATTTATAAAACAAAACATTTTACAAGGATCATGACTGACTTTTGTTAAACAACTCTTTCTAAACTTATAAGTCATGAATCCTATATTCACAAAACCTATGTATCTCACAGACATTTTTATGATGACGTACCTATTTTTACACATGTTCAGGTGCTGTCTTGAGATGATTGTTGATACATGCTACATTTACGATGGATTCGTGCCTTAGCGACTTTAAAACTTGGAAGATCATAGTTGTACTTATTTGATTGTATTAAAACAATGAGTTCATTTATTCAATAAAAACAAAATTTATTTATTCCATGGTTATGAAACAATGATTCTGTTACAACACTCCCCGACGTTTCCGCCACGTCTGGTTGTTCTACGTGTCGGGGTGTGACAGAAAAGTTGGTATCAGAGCCAATGGTTATAGGGAATTAGGTTATTAGTAATGCTTTGACCTAGACTATAACCTTCCTAGGACCCTAACACAAGTTTTCTTGTGTTTAGTTTTAAAACAATACCGTCACTTATTCTTAGGTGACAACCACAATAAGAACATAAATTTCTATCCCGCTTTGAAAACTAATCATCTGTTCTAGGATGATTTATTATATGGTTTTGAACCCTTTAAGTTTTCAAAATCCCGTCAAAGTTGGTCTAAATAATGTGAACACGTGCAAACTGGAAGGGTGGGTGCCTGTACCCTGAGTTTTCTGTCTAAGGCTAGAGTGTTCGTACAAATCCACATAATCGGACCAGTCACTCTTACCTGGGAACTCTTGGGGTGAGTGTCCACTTATAGGCGAGCATGTCTTCGCGATACATTAATTTTGACCTATTTACTTTGATTAATCACCGGGGTCGTTTGTTGCTTTTTAGTAACAAACAAATGACCACTATCCTTGCTTTCATCAGATTCGTTTCATCTCATTCTTTTCGTCTAATTCTCTCACTCGTTTCCTTTCATGTTTCCTCTTTTAGAATGCCTCCTCGACGCGACAATCAGATGGTGAATGCCAAACTGGCGTTAATCATCGCGCAGCAAATGGCTGCTGCCTTCCCAAATCTTTATGCTCAAATGATTCAAGCCATCAACAACAACAATGCTCCATGCAATTTCAAGAATTTTAACTCGGCTAAACCGCTCAAGTTTAGTGGTTCTGAGGGAGCAACTGGGCTTCTTCAATGGTTCGAGAGCATTGAGAATACTTTCCATCACGTTCAGTGTCCTGAAAATCGCAAGGTCGAGTTTTCTTCAAGTGTGTTTCAGAAGAGGGCTCTTACGTGGTGGAACGGGGTGATGAGAGACCGCGGAGCTGAGGTTGCATTAGCACAGACTTGGGCCGAGCTTAGGGCTCTTATGATGAAGGAATTTTGTCCTCGTCATGAGCTAAGGGCTCTAGAAAGGGAATTTGATGATTTGAAGCAAGACAGTGGGGAACATCGAGCCTATACTGACCGCTTTGAGGAATTGAGCTTGTTATGCCCTACTATGGTTACGCCTCTGGATAAGGCGATTGAGAAATACATTGATGGTCTTCCTGACTTAGTTCAGGATATTGTTACTGGCAGCAACCCTACTACTGTCAGACAAGCCATTGAATTGTCTGCCACTCTGACTGAATCCCATATCAGGAAGCGCAAGCTGTTTCGGAAGGGCGACTCAAGACCATCTGACCAGACTGCTCAAGTGGAACCAAAGGAAGAAAATGTTGAGGTGTCCAAGAAGAAGAAGCGCAAAGCCTCTCAAAACTACGCTGTAACTGCTCAAGACAAACAGGTTGCACCAAACCAGCCAGCACAACCTCGCAAAAGGCAAAACTATGTTGGTACCGCACCTTTGTGCAACAAGTGCAACCGTCATCATCTGGAGTAAGAGCAGTGTCACAAATGTACCCACTGTGGACGGTTGGGACATTTGATCAATGTATGTCGTTATGCAAATCAAGCTGCTGCAAACCCTGCTGCTGTTCAAGCACGGTTCCCTCCGGGGTCATGTTATAACTGTGGTGACCTTACTCACTACAGAAACAATTGCCCAAGACTTGTTAACGCACCTCCAGCGTGAGGACAAGAATTTAACATCAATGAGGCAAACGGAAACAATGATGCAACAGTGAACAATTAGTGTTTTGTAATTCCTTGGTTGTTATCTTTTGACACTTCAAGACAATTCGGTTGTTGCATAAATAAAGATTTGTTGTTTTTATTTCTGCAAAATTTATGCGATTGTGTGAATGTTTGATGCAACCTTATGATGTTAACCCAAAGATAAACTACTCGTGTGGTTCAGTTATCTTATGATCACTTGTGATCTCCCCAAGAACCTTAAACACTCGTTTCTTTTAAGAAACAAAGCCAAACTCTTATTGAGAATCCCTCTATCTTTATAGATAGATCCTTAAAAATCACTAAAGTGCCAAATGAAATCCATGGATTGGATTCCTAGTGT